>JBBJLS010118744.1:0-17970 GCA_037577275.1 Bryconaethiops microstoma | reverse complement strand
GGGGCCAAGACTGAGAAGAGTCTCGACGCATGTCTCCCTTTTCTTTTGAGCAGCGGGGGCTCAAGACGAGCCGTGCTCGGTAAAACTAGGTAAAACTAGGTAAAACCAGTTTCTAGTAGGACTGCATATGATGTTTGACATATATAAGATGTTACACACATAAGAAACTGTAAAATGAGCAGAAACAAAAATAAATAAATGGAGAAGTTTTGCACATCATAGAGGAGGACTTAATATTTAGTTTCCATAAAGCAAATGTATTAAATTAAATGTCAACAAAGATGAAAAGTTTAAAGCTTAAAATCCACTGATAAGGATTTATGTAGAAATTAGACATGAAAAACTCCTAGTGTTTAACAGAAGAGGGTGCCCCGAGCAACAGCAGAGGATATATGAATCTGGACGTCTTTGTAGCAGGAAAATGCTTTTGGTTTAGACTTTTGGTATCAAAGCTCCTGATACACTATGTGGACAAAAGTACTTTGACACACCTGTTTTTCAGGGTTTGGGCTAGGCCCCTATCTTCCAATGAATAGCAATCTTAACGCTTCAGCATACCAAGACATTTCGGACACCGCCATGCTTCCAGCTTTGTGGAAGAACCTTTTCTATTCCAGCATGACTGTGTCTCAGTGCACAAAGCAAGTTCCATAAAGACATGGTTGGGTGAGTTGGGTGTGGAAGAACTTGACTGACCCGCACAGAGACCTGACCTCAACCCCATCCAACACCTTTGGGAATAACTGGAACGGAGATTGTGAGCCAGGCCTTCCCGTCCAACATCAGTGCCTGTCCAACATCAGTTCCCGTCCAACATCAGTGCAATGCTGTACAGAATGAATGGGCACAAATTAGCCACAGAAAAATTTCAAGTGGCCAGGCACCCTAAACATGGACTGTGTGCAAGAAAGACACAAATATAAATAACATTATGCATGTGCACACATTTCAGTAAGTACATGGAGAAGTAATACATTGACATGGTAGACCTGCATACCTGTACACTTTGTGTTGTAGATGCGTAGTAGTAGTATAATAAGCAGAGGTAACTGAATGCAGATTTCTAACAACTACAAAATACATACCTGTCATTTTAGTTCATATTTTTTCAATTAAATTGTGTTTGTATTAGTGTTGCTTTCATCAACGAAAATTCTGACTAAATGTCATCGTCAACGAACATTTATCACGTGGCAAAAACAAGATGAGGTGCAACGTAAATGCTGGTCATGTGACAATGACTGTAACAAAATATATAATGTAATATTGTGAACGAATAAGAACGAGACTAAATGTAGTTTACAAAATAAAAACTATGCTAAAATGTTTCTTCATTTTTGTTGACTAAAACAAGATGAGACATTATTTCCTGTACGATAAGGAGTTGAACGATAGAGACCTTAAAGTTGAACGGCATTACGTCCAAATTCTTTTGTCCATTGAGAGGCACTGTGAATTAAATCTATCTAGAGTGGCCAAAAGTACTGGGACGCAGGGCCATTAAAGTGCCAGGGAAAGAGAAAGCACACACACAGTCACACACACACACACACACACACATTTTGATAAGCAGTATGAACGTGACTAAGTCTATAAGCAGTATGAACATGACTTTGATAAAAGAGTACGAATGTGACTAAGTCTAATAAAAACTAAAATGACAGCGTGATGCAAACACTAGACTAAAACTATAATTAAGACAGGCCACCAAAAACAACACTAGTTTGTATGTAAAAACTGCAAGTATTATAGTACTACATATCACAGTATTAAGTTTAAATTATCCATTCAGAATTTGTAGTTATGAATAACCATTCATACAATGACAACGTGCAGTAAAAAAGTAGACACACTACTTTTAGTGCAAGTCTCAGTATCAGACACTCTGCCCACAGAAGTACACACATCATCGGATATTTGCTGTATGCTAATTTTTTTAAAGTTTGTCATTACATGGCCTGGCTTTGAACATTATGCAAAATAGTTGTTTGCTTAATGTCAAAGTAGGTCGTTTTTGGCAACATTAAATATTGAAACTCATCATCAGACTCTCTGGTGTCTGTCAGACATCTGACTTGCAAGGTAAGAGAAAGTCAAACTGTCTGTATATAAATGTAAAACTATATTGAATTTAACGTTATTAGTGCCATACAAACTGTCTGTGCCATGCAAACAACAGCAATTCAAACTGTGGCTGTTGTCTGACATTGATCTCCCAGAGCTCTCTGTATGATCTAGACCCAGTCTGCAGCTGTCAGCTTTGGAAAAGTCTTCTAATTACTGTGGCAAGTGGAGCAACATGCTTAGCCAGGTCAGCTGATGTATGTCTACAGTCTCCCAGGTGCAGCTGTCAAAGTGATCAGTGGATAGGGTTTTAATGGTGTGTGTGTGTGTGTGTGTGTGTGTGTATATGTGTGTGTGCGCGCGCGCGTGTGTGTGGTTGCTCAAATTTTGTCATTGTTCAAACTGTTCTCACATTTTCTGCAATGCAAATTAGTGCTGTGTGTGTGTTTGTCATTGTTTAAACTGTTTTCTTGCACTTTCTACAATGTGTATTAGTACTGCAAGTGTGTGCTTGTGTATGTGCATGTGCATGCATAAGTGTATTTTTGTATGTATGTGAGTGTGTGTGGCTGCCTTTACATAAAATTGTCAAGCAGGTAGCACTGATGCTACAAAAATTGCAGGTATTGTATCACAAAAGGTGAAACAATCCCCTAAATAGGATCTAGTCCAACCAATTAACTTCAAAAGACGCATAATTAGTTGATTAAGCTCCACCTGTGTGCAATCAAAGTGTCACATGTCAGTGTAAATAGGCTTGTTCTGAAAAGCCTCTGACTCTGCAATACCACTAAGCAAGCAACACAAAGAGCAAGGAGCACTCAAACTTCGAACATCCCACAAAGCACCATTAAATCCATTATAACAAAAATATGCCACCACTACAAACCTGACAAGAGAAGGCTGCCCACCAAAACTCTCAGACCAGGCAAAGAAGTCATGAATCAGATATGCAATAAGAAATACAAAGAGAACACTGAAGGAGCTGCAAAGATCCACAATGTTGAAGCCATACACTCCACAGAACAGGGCTTTATGGAAGAGTGGCCAGAAAAAGAGAAGAAAACATATTTGTAGTTTGCCCCAAACACATGGTAGAAGGTTCTCTGGTCAGAGAACCTGTACTTTTTGGCCATCATGGTGAACATTTATTAACCCATTTTAATTCTAAGTTGTAATTCCATTACGAATACCTTCGCCAGGCACTGTAGAGAACTCTGTCCTTCAGTATCTAACTACTGTCAATCGTGTGTGTGCATTTCAATGTGGAGTACTGAACCAATAATGGATTTTCCTGTGCTCCCCACTGTTTACAGCCCTTTCATTCTTATGTACTGCAATATCCAAGGCAGATGGACTAAAGTAGCAGAAGTACTGAGGGGCTAACTAATTTGCCTCAGTGATTCAGTGATTGAATTGTTGCATGTTTCCCACTGCAGGACCCTTTTATAAAGATGAATAATACTTTAGAATACTCTGATAGTAGGTAACTATGCAGGAACTAATCAGGATGGAAGTAGTGAGCAGTGCTGCATTAACCTTATTGTTAACATTATTATTACTATTAACTTCAAAAAAGTTCTGGTTAGGTACCTGATAGGTAATAGTAACCTAATGATTGGGTAATTAACAATTAACTGATATCACTTATCTTCATCCATAGAGGCAACATAAAATCATGATCCACAAAACTATTAACCCCTTTATTTCTCCAACTTCTTCTGTGACATTGTTTATCTCATACCCGACATTCTTTCTCTCTTTAACTCTGCAGCATAATTCCACTGATCATTTGGCCTTGGCTCTAGGGTTCCTAACATGTCCAGAATGTATAGTTTCACTGATCTGGCTGCGTGTATCTCTGTGGCTGGTAAGGAGTAGTTGAATCACCTGTCTTTCAAAATCTCTGCCTTAATACAAAGGGCATGTACTTGGTATTTATACTTGGTATTTCATAGTAAACAAAACATTTTTCCCAAAGTACTTTTGTGTCAGGTGTGGCCCATTGTTCCTTCGTGGATAATTTCACAATGGTCTACTGCTTCTCAAGTGGGACAAGGAGCCAACTCTTTTGGTTGGGTTTTCCTTTGTACATACTAGGCACATATACAACAGTACTGTTCCACATCAGTCTTCATATGAGGCCAATAAAACCAATCTCTGACAAATGTATGCCTTTTCATAAGTGTCCTGATTCTTCAGACTTATTGTAAAATTGTTCAAGTACCATGTGTTGAAACTTCTGTGAGAACAACAACTGCTTGCATTTTGGCTTATTTGGGCCTCTGTGTATTGAAATATCACTCCATCATACATCCTTACTCACTCCCACTCTCTCATAACCAATGGAATGGAATTCCATATCTTCAATAATTACAGCATGGCATCAGGACAAACTCCACTGAGCCGACTAAGCAGTCACCAGTTCATTAATGTGGTGGAAATGTTCATTTGTCCACCTCTGAAGATGGACATATGGCTCTCACTCCTGAAGATGACATGCTTGTCCAGACTCCTTTCCCAGCTGAGCTTTGGTGGGGATACTTTGGTTGGGATGCTGAAACTTGGCCCCATAAGGCTAGTCTTGCAGCTTATCCACCTCAGCCCACGTCAATGTTAGAAACTCTAGCTTGTGCCATGAATAGTTATTATTGCAAGGTGTGAGGCTTCTATTGATAAAAGCCATTGGGCACAACCCTTCAGTTTGAGCTTAGTACAAAACACCACCTAACCCTTCACTACTAACATCAATGTATATGGAAGATGTTGATCAGCAAAATCCAGTACTGGAGTTTTTGTGAGTCTAGCTTTCAGATCTTTAAGTGACTCCCCACACTGTTCATCCCATATACTGCCAGATGGCATTGCATGCTTGTAGTGCACCTTTTCAGTGGGTTTAATTTTGATTTTCCCCCATCATCCTATATGACAAGCAACTCTGCAACAACTGGTTCGGGGGAAGGACACCTGAAAAAGTCTCCTGTAATACCCACAGAATCCCAAAAACAAGTAATTTGAACATATCCTGGGGACAGAGCCAAGAACTTACTGCTTTATCCTGGAGAGATATGTAGAAACATAATTTTCAGATAACTAACTAAGGTCTGGAATAATCAGAATCAGAATCAGAAAACTTTATTTATCCCGGAGGAAATTGTTTAAACTTATACTAATGACTAACAACAGCTTAAGTTCTTCATATTTTAAACAATCAAGTTCACTGAGGAGTCACTCCTGATGTCCTTTGAGGGTAGAAAATGATGAGATCATCAAGATATACTAAGACTTCCAATAAACTGATGTTCTCAACTGTCCTTTCCATAATTCACTGTAAAGTCATTGGAGCCCCTAAAATTTCTTGAGGCATCCTCTCAAATTGGGCAAAACACAACTGGACAGATGAAAGCTGGCTTTTCTTTATCATCATCACAAAGAAGGACTTGATATTACCCACTTCTTAAATCAAGCACATTGCACCACTTACTTTCATTTAGGCAAACCAGAGCATCTTCTGTTTGTGATACAGCATACTAATTTGGAATTGTGCAGTGATTGAAGGTCCTATAGTCCACAATGCCATTCTTTGCGGTGAGGCATAAGAGACTCTGGGACTTTAAAATTATGCCAGCATCTTTCAGCTATTCCAGGTGCTGCTTTACATCTCCACTGTCAGGTGGTGCAAGGTGACAAGATCTTTTTCTAAATGTTTTATTCTCAACCAACCTAATTCAGTGGGGTATGATCTTGGCACAACCTAAAAATTCATGATGTGAGAAGCCATAATATCTGTCCAGCATCATCTGAGCCAGCCTGTTTTTCCATTCTCTAGACACTGGTGAGTCACCAAAATTGAATGATCCTATCATCAGCTGACTTTTAGAATGGCTGTCACTAGGGGACAAAGGATTTTATACCACTTCCATGGGCAAGATATGGGCAATGGGCATACCCTGTTTCAGTGTAACAGGATAAGCAGAAACCTTTCTGACAGTTATGATGATTCTCATTGACTGTATAACACTTGTTCCTTGCACCTCAGGCCTGACAAGCAGTTCCTCACTGAAAGGCGACTCTTAAGGTTTCATCAGAAATGTACTGCTAGAGGTCTGTGGATATTTAGGAATTTCTGTGACCTTTGTGGTCATATCTGGGGTTAGTGTTAGTGGTTTGCTGCTCACAAAATCATGCAGTACTTTGTCTAGAAGCTTCTGACTAATCTGACAACACTATGAGTTTCATAAACATTCTTCATGATTTGAACTGTGAGGGTGGTCATGTAACTGTAACACCTACCTTTTCTTTACATGTTTTTTTTCACACCTGAAGTGTTTGTTTCCACTGGAGTAGACACTTCACCTTTCATGATGGGATCAGAACACATCAAGAGTGCATCTATGGTTTCAGTTACTCCAACTAACCTTAACCCTAACCCTAACCCTACAGATCCTTAAAACTCAAGCCTTAAGGACATACAACCATCTTATGGGTAAATGTAAGAACTTATCACCCAAATTTTCCAAATTCTTTATTGCAGTTAACAGCAGCTGTGTCAGCTTGATTAAAAGCTGGTTCATTTTGCACATTTTTATTTTGTTCATTACTGAGGTCTTGCTTGTATTGGCCATCTTCATCGTGTTTACTGCAAAAATAGTTTGCCTTATTTGGCACAGCTCTTTGAGTGGAAGAAGCAGCTCCAGCTAACCTGTGCATCATGGGAAAGTCAGGTGGTACTGGAGAAACACACATTAATGACAACATGTCACCTGACTCTTCAACCTCATAATTTCCCAAAGCCAGTGTAATTTGGAGGAGTTTTGGTAGGAGACACAGATGGCAAGACCGATTTTAACACTGGCTGCATTTCTGTTGTAAACCATGTTCTCCTCCTCCTGCATCTCCTTAAGAAGCTCAGTAAAAATGGTCTCAAAGCATATGGGTCATCCTAAGACTAAGTGTATGTCGTTTGGAAGTGCACCTCAAATTATTTTTTGAATGCATCTATATCAGAGTACTCAGTGCCACTTTTTCAAAGTACAACATGTAGCAATTTGTCAAGCTTTATTATGTATGCAGAGAGTTTTTTCCCCTTTTCTGAAAAGTACTTTGGACATCACCAGCAAGTCAAATGCACTTTCAGTAGAGTACTCACCTGAGAATGTGTGCAACTGGTAAGGAAATATGACATTTCTGGAGTTAATGGCTCAGGAGTTAATGGCTCTAACTAATTCAACAGGAAGTGGAGGTTCTGGGGTCTGGGGTCTGTGACGGTGGGTGGCCGCTAGAGGTTTTGTATTTTGGTTTTTCCGGTTTGAACTTTTATTTTGAAAAATTAAGTTTCTTGTTTATTAGTCACAGCTGGGTGTCATTAGAGTAAGTGTTTGAGTTTGGTCATTGGTGGTTGGGTTTTTAGTTCATGTATTAGTTCATGTACTCATGTTAGAGTTTGTGTTTTAGTTTTCAGGTGTGGGTCAACCCTCACTATACTTACGTTTTCTCCTGTCTCCGTTGGTTAATCTATTGTTATTGAGTTAGGCTCACATGCCTGTTTATTTTTGTTTAAAGACATGAAGCACTTCGAATATCCTTGGGGTGTGTGTGCCTGAGATTCATGCCTGGAGAAGGGGAACCTACGTGACAGATTGACCCACCTTACAACAAAGGGCGGAAGAGGAGTGGTTCCTGAGAGAACTCTCTCAGGAGCTCATCGCTCAAGACATGGCTGCCTATGGCAAGCCAACTGGCCAGCCCCTTCCCCAGCGAGGAGTAAGCGGGCAAGAAAGCCCGCCTTGAGCACCCTGGCGAATGTGCCGGACGGGGGTGCTCTTCTGGTCATCCACTGGCATCCTGCCAGGACCCTCGACTCGTGAGGAGGAAGCAGGCATGGAAGCCCACCTTGAGCACACCAGCGAAAGGCGCTGGAGACAGGTGCTCTTTCGGTTCTCCTGCTGGCTCCAAGGACCCTGGAGCAGGAGGTGGAGAAGAAGCAGAGCCAGTTGGATGAGTTCGCGGGGCTCGTTGTGACTCTAGTCGCGGCCATCAACCAACAGCAGCTCTGCAAGGCCTCTCCGCCCTGTGAGGCTATGCTCCCAAGCGTCGACGAGGCTACACTAATGGCCAACGAGGCAGCGCACCCGAGCATCGACGAGGCTGCACTCCCAAGCGATGCGACTACGCTCCCGAGCACAGAGGCTATGCTCCCGAGCAACGCAACTACACTCCCAAGCATAGGGGTGAGTCCCATGGGGTAGAGTTTCAAAGGGGAGAGTCCCATGGGACCCACCCAGGCCATAGTTCCTATGGGAGATGGCCAGGTGGGGCTCATGGGATGCTTCCCTTTGCCTCCGCCTCCCCCTCCTCCACCCTTGGGATGTTTGGGTGGTCCGTGGTGGTGCGCTTTTAGGAGTGGGGTACTGGCAGGTCTGGGGTCTGTGATGGTGGGTGGCTGCTAGAGGCTTCCCTAGTTTAAGTTTTGTATTTTCGTTTTTGTGGTTTGAACTTTTATTTTGAAAATTTAAGTTTCTTGTTTATTAGTTACAGTTGTTGTTTGAGTTTGGTTATTGGTGGTTGGGTTTTTACTTCATGTATTTAAGAGTTTGTGTTTTAGTTTTCAGGTGTCTCCATTGGTTAATCTGTTGTTAAGTTAGGCTCTCATGCCTGTTTATTTTCATTTAAAAATAAAGACATGAAGCACTTCGAATATCCCTGGTGTGTGTGTGCCTGCCTTTTGTGCCTGGAGAAGGGGAACCTACATGACACAACATTGGTTATGTATAGAACAACAAGATATGTCAATGACTTCCTGCTTCCCATCTCATCAACTATTCCTACTTTAGCTGAAACAGAGAATTCTGATAACCACACAGAAGCTTCAACTAACACAAACTCTTGTAGGTCTTCATGGTCCCATCACTGGTCACATACTTTTGTCTTAGCATGCACAGTATTTTATTCCTGACAACTGGAGTTCCACTGCATCCACAGAAACACAAATCAGAGTATCCATAGCTTGCTTAAATTCCTCAGAAATGGGTGGGGTGATGGTTATGTTGTCATGATACCGGTCTGCGACCACTGGGGGTCGCTGTGGGATCGTGAGTGTGCTCCACCCACACCTGAGGATAATTTCCAGAGGAGTGATTACCCCCTGGATTTGGGTATTTAAAGGGACGCTTTCCTCAGATGTGGTGTGGAGCATTTTCCCTGCATGGACTATCTAATCCTTCTCTCATCTCTTCTCTTCATTTACATTTACTCTTTTACGTTTGGCCCTTGTGCCAGTTTATTTCTCTGTTACTTTATTAAAAATACACTCCCTCTGTCATGAAGGTCCGCGCCTGTGCCTCTTTCTCCTCTCCTCTGCTCGGTCAAGACCGAGGCGTGACATATGTAAAATATGTCTTTTCCCACCACTTTGTGTAAAATGCATTCTGGAAAACTTGACTACTCAAGTTCACACAAGGACACTTCTGGGTATTTGATCTGTATTTGGTTAAATGAATGTTTTAAACTTTAAATTGAATGTTTCCAATGATGCTTCAGAAGACAGTGACAATGCAAATATAGAGAAGAATGCATATTAAGAAACACTTTTTTACCATGTCTCTCAACAATACAAGTTTCTCAGAAAGAGTTTAACACCAATTGGTTCCACTAATGAACACATTTATCCTGAACGCATTTATCCCTACTATGTGAAATATTCGGCAGAAAGATTGTGGGACGATCTTATTTGATTAAAGAAAATCTTATTTGGTAAAATTGACAGATATTATGATATTGACAAATAGGGCCTAAATAACAGAAACATCTTGTTACTTTCAGCCCTTAGTCATGTTGGTACTCACACACCTTATTTACAAAAATTTTTTTAAGGGATTCAAAGAAACCTGTGTGACACTTGATTTAAATTGTAACCCCAACAATGCAGATAATAATGAAGTGATAGTTCAAATAAATAGTAATGATAAATATATATAATCACACCCATGCATCTTGCTTGGTGTTAACAATTTGGGCATTTGCAAATGAGCTATATGAGGGACAATTAAAAAATGTGGGACTATATTTGTCAAGAGCTATCTGTCACGGTTCTGGTCTGTGACCGCTAGAGGGCGACCACAGACTAAGAACTGCTAATGAGATCAGCTGATTCAAGTCTACCATAATGTCACCTCACTGCTCATTGGCTGTTTATGTTCCCTCATCCGTATATTAGTTAGTTCTGTTTTCAGTTTCAGTCACTGGTGCATACGATCACAGGTATCTCTCTTTGCCTCTACCTTCTCAACTCAGATCACCTTAGGTCGTTCTTTTCTCTTAGTTATTTGTCTGGCCCTTGAGCCGTTTTCTGTTCTAAGTATTCTCTAATAAATACTATCATGGATATCCGCGCCTGTGCTTCGTCATTCTCTCTCGGACGTAGGTCCACTGTGACAGAATGCCCGAAGCACAGCAGACTCTCGGATGTACCACTTGTGGCAGGGAGACCGCTCGGTAACGGAATATGCAGCGGAGTTTCGTACTCTGGCTATCCAGGTGACGTGGGGGGACTCCGCCTTGTGAACTGCCTACTGCGTGGGTCTGAATCCACGCATACAAGACGAGCTGATCTGGCACGAGCGACCGGGGATACTAGAGACTGTGATCCAGCTCAGCCTACAACTGGACCTCCGCCTCAACTCGACTACTCGAGCGTTTCCCGTCCGCTGCCAAGCTCTCGCTGCATCAACCATTACCCGTACGACCACACACGACTCAACTCAGCCCCGCTCGACCCACTGCAGCGGAAGACAGTCTATCTCAACCCTAGCCAGTGTTACACTATCCAAGTCACCTCTCCTGCTTCAAGAGCCCTGCCTCGTAATCTACCTCCAACAAAGATCGTGGCTCATTGTCAGTCCACACCAGAAGTGCTGCTCTTGTTTCCCAGAGTCCTTTAAAGGGCAGAAACAGGGGCTCTGTGTCTCGGGGTAATACTGGATAAACAAGCTTCGTCACTGATTGCTGGGGATCTCCTCCGACGAGAAGCTGCACCTCTGCGCCACGGAGCTTCCTCTGAGCACGGTACTCCACACTCGAACCAGGGAGCCCTCACAAGCCAAGAAGCTCTGTCATCAACTCACTCAGATACGTTCCGGAATCACAAAGCTCTCGCTATGAGGGGGGTTTCCACCCCAAACCGCAGAGAGCTCCTGCAGCCAGCTTTCAGCTCCGATCCAGCCCTCAGCTCTGATCCAGCCCTCAGCTCCGATCCAGTCCTCAGTCCCGTTCCGGTCCTCAGCTCCGTTCCAACCCTCAACTTAGCTCCCATTCTAGCTCCCACTTCAGTTTCAGCCACATCATCACAGCACAGTCTCACCTACCCTAGATCAGTACAGACCGGTCCATCCCAGTCCACCATTAATCAGTCTAGCTCAGCCCCTCTCAGTTTAGCTGTTTTCAATCCATCCCAAATCTCCTCAAATCAACCTAGATCAGTCTCTCTCTCTCTCAGTCCTGTTTCTCCCAGTCCTGTTTCTGCCTCTCTCGACCCCATTTCTGCCTCTCTCGGCTCTCTCTCCTCAACTTCTCTCACCCCAGCTACACTAACACCAACCAATTTCACACCAGCCTCTCTCACACCAGCCCCTCTCACACTAACTTCTCTCACACTAGCTACCCACACATCAGTTACTCTTACACCAGCTCTTTTCTCGCCAGCTTCTCTGTCTCTCGCTCCCCTTTGTCCATTTCAAACTACCCCTATCAAGTCACTTCAGGTCCCTTCAGTCCTGCTCCCGTCCATCTATCTCCCTTCAATCTCGCACCCTTCAGTCCTGCACCAGCTACAGGTCCAGCACCAGTCACCAGGTCCAGCTCCTGCTCCTCTCACCCGAGGTCCAACTCCTGCTCCTCTCACCCGAGGTCCAGTGCCAGTTCCAGCTCCAGGTTCGGTTCCCGCACCGGACACCTCAACTACTGACCCCGCGCCAGTCTCCGCACCGGGCGCCTGAACTCCTGACCCAGCGCCGGTTCCCGGGCCAGCTCCCCAGGCTCCAGACTCTCAAGCCCCTGCTCCGGTCCCCGCACCGGACTCTCGAGCCCCCGCACCAGTCCCCGCACCAGACTCTCGAGCCCCCGCGCCGGTCCCTGCACCAGGTTCACCAACTCCCATTCCTGACTCCGGTCCGGTCCTCGCACCGGACTCGCCGACTTCAGTCCCTGAACCTACCCCAGTTCTCTAATAAATACTATCATGGATGTCCGCACCTGTGCTTCGTCATTTTCTCTCGGACGTAGGTCCACTGTAACACTATCAGATTTATTTTTACTTTAGAAACAAATATGTCAGTATAATTAACTGATTTTGTTGATAAAATGTGATTGGTTTGTTTGCTCTATCTGGCAGAATTTGCATTTCTAAAGAAGTCACAGTCTTAAGGCTCCTGTCAGCTGATTATTACATTACCCAATACAACAATGACAGGGCTGGCAACCACTGAGTTACAATCATTGTGTGTTTTCCACAGTGGCTTTGATGTTGCCTCCTCTAAGGCAGCTTTTGATGAGAAAGAGTTGTGGAAGCAATTGAATTAGTATTACTCAGTGAAAGAGAGTAGCACCTATTCGATAAAGTGTCCTAATTTATTTCCTTTCTTATAACTCTTTCTTAGAATCATGTAATTATGTCTTTTCCAAATGTCAGCGAGCAAAAGAAAAGAGAAATAACTCTGGAGGACAGCAGATAAAAGGGCTGGGGCAAATTTAAGAACATGGTGGATTTTGTTCATCATTATTAGATAGGAGTCATTTGATCATTTCAGTCACCTGACCTGAGTTCTGTATCACTTCATTATGAAATTTCAGTCAATGAACGCTTTCAGGAAGACTGCTGGGAAAATCATATTCTGTTCCTCTTGTTGTAATACATCATGTCATAGCTTATCCCTTTAAGGCAAGGTCTTGTTGCTAGGGGTCTGGTGTGCAGAACTGAAAGAAATTATGAGTTCAGTAATACACACAGTCATGTACCACTAAGCAAGATGCATGAGTGTGAATATATATGTTTTATTATTATTTTGAAAGTGACTTTGCCAGAGAACTGCAGAGTAAAGGAAATGCTCATTTTGCATGAGATGTACACAAAGACCAAATCATTTTTTAAAAATGTATCATTTGTACACCTTTGAAACACATTTTTCTGCAGGACCAAGGTTTTGGGCTTCATTTATCAGCATTTCTATGGTTCAAGAGAAACGTCCATTGTAATGAGCACTTTTAGTGAGCTCTAATAAAAGATAAGAATGGTAGCCATACCAGGGCTGGACAGAGTCTTGTCTGGCCAGGCTAGGAGATGGGCAGCCTGGTCCTGTGGAGGTAATGAAGATAAATAGAACAGAAGATGAGAGCAGGCTGTGATCCAGGAACTGTCTCACAGTCACAGGCCAAGGCGCTATTGATCGCACCTGCGCTACCACCATCTGATAAAAGGGATTTCTGGCTACTGCCACCAGAATCACATGAAAAGGCAGAGGACAGGAGCTAAGCTGAGCCATGGATCTTGATTTATTTTTCCACACTGTGACAAATGTCTTGACAAATCTAACAATTTAAAGACTTGGAGTCATTTATCTTAATAATTAATAGTTGGTACAATTTTTTGATATAACTTAGAACTGTGCAGATATAAATATTATAGCAGTGGTCAGAAAGTATTTTAGAAGGTTATGGTAAATATTTCAAATAAAAAGATTCAAAATGTATATTTCATCAACACTGTGTGAATGTTTTTACAGCCTTGAGACTGACTGGAGTGATCACTCTGTACCATGCCCGGGCACGGTTCAGGGCTCGCTTGAGAAGCTGGGCTTGGGCATGGTACACATCTTGTGTCCTAATCATGCCTGAGCATGGAACACAAACTCATCTGTCCCATGACAAACATGGCAGAAAAAGGATGACTTTGGTCTATGGCAGAGGTGCAGTGTTTACTGGAAATGTGGGCAGATGAGAATATACAGGAGCAACACAGAACCTCAACTATTTGGTAAATTCTTACATTTATGGCATTTAGCAGAAGCTTTTATCCAAAGCGATTTCCATTATCTAACTACAGGGGAGCAACTTGGGGTTAAGGGTCTTGCTCAGGGACAAACTGGTGGTATGTTGAAGGTAGAACCTCTTGTTTCAGAGGCAAATATCCAACTCACTAGACCACGACCACCCCAACAATTCTTTTTGCTTGTGGATACACACAACTATTAAACAATGTCATGACAAGCTGGATGGCTCAGTATCTGAAGGTACTGGATGCTCACCATAACTCTGGCAGCTCAGAAAACAAAAAAAGATAAAGTAGTGAGTGATGTGATGATGTAAGCATGCTTAGGTCTGGAATATTAAGTGCAGTGGGAGTGCAAGCCAGTGTGGGAGTGGGGAGTGTGCACAATTGTGCTCAGGCACGGTACAGCCTGGTGTGAGTATGCCCTCAGTCATAATGCAACTGCTTTACAGTTTGTTCATCATTCTGAATGCATCTAATTCTTCTTGTAGCTTCCTCAAAACTTGTAAAACTTTGTAGAGTAGGCATCATCTGAAGACTCACCTCTTTAAGGAGCACCTTGGTGACTAACTAGGCCTCTTGCTATTGCTTTCTAATTTCTTTTTCCCTATAT
Source organism: Bryconaethiops microstoma (assembly GCA_037577275.1). Classification (NCBI taxonomy): domain Eukaryota; kingdom Metazoa; phylum Chordata; class Actinopteri; order Characiformes; family Alestidae; genus Bryconaethiops; species Bryconaethiops microstoma. The sequence continues at coordinate 3,253 of JBBJLS010118744.1, read as the reverse complement.
TTATTATTGAAAAAAAAAACATTGAGCATTTAACTCCATGTTTTGCTTACTTATGATTTAATCTTTCTTTGAAAGGATCTGTTAAGGTGTGTAACTTAGCTGGCAGTAACTTGGTTGAATAGCGAATGTTGATTTAAGTAGAGCTTTACCAGTTTCAAGAAAAGATGTGGACTACTTGAGCACTGATGTACATTGCTCTGGATAAGAGCATCTGCTAAATGGCGTAAATATAAATGTAAATCTATTAGCATCATATTACAATTTTTCATACAAATACATATGTTTAAATGTTGGACTTCATGCTTAGACATATATATCATATCCTCTTTATAAGGAGTGTGAAGTATGTGTATAGTGTTACATGTCATTGAGCTAATTCACTGCAGCACTCTAAAAAATAGGTCAGTCTTTGAAACAAGACTAACTATGTAGCATGCTCATAGTTCTAGACTATCTTCTTAAGTTAATATCAATAGATGAAAGGAGCCAGAGTAAAAAAAAGGCTTAGTAGGCTGATGTGGAAGGCCATGTGGATGAATTGGCCTGGACAGCAGCCTGTGGTTTGTCTAGTGAGGCATCTTCTCCATGGCTGGAGGAACAAAGAAACACAAGAGTGAAAGTGGCACATTCTCAAAGCTGCAGGATCAGGCAAATGTGTGAGGGTGTTTTGGTGGAGATTGTTCTTTTAGTATGGGCTAGCAGCCCTGAAGATCAAAGATCAAGCAGAGCCTGTACTGCAAAAAGCAAGCAGACTGATAATATGCTTCATTTAAAGTGTGGTTACATAAATGTAAACTTTCCCTCCATCATTTCCAACTTGTCCTTCAAAGTCGTTAAGAGGTGAAATCTACAGTGCATAAAAATGTAACCAGTCACCATATGTCTTACATTTCATTTAACCCACAAACTTCAACATTTCAGTGCTGTCACTCTCGTTCCAACCTTATGCCCATCCTAACCTTTCTGCATTCATGATCAGGGCCTATGTGTAAGTTGTTTGTCTGTTTAAGAAAAAGAAGCATAATGCAATGACAGAGCCATTCTAACTTTTCTAAACTTTCTGCACTACTCTAAACCTTTACATATTTTGCTATTCGGAAAGTTTGTGTTAAAGCATTGGCATTTTTCCAGTGTTAAATCAACACCTTTTCAGCCCTTAATAGTGTTAGGTTTACACAACTGTTATAATACCTGAGTGACCTGAGATACCAAACTCTTCAATGTCAGTTGGTTCTTCTCTATTTTCTGTTATTGCTGAAATATATGGTTATAAAAAGCAACCAAATAAATGATTGCCAGTTGAATATCATTGGTTGCTCTTTTCAACCAAACTATGCCTTATATTCTCTGTAAATGAACTAGATTTTGTTCTCAGTAGATGAGGGTGGTGAGGTCATCAGTAGTAAAAAGGCTATTAGGCTGTGTCGATAATATTTCCCTTTACACATGTTTGTAGAAGGAATAGTGGTAAAAATGAATAACAAATAAACTTCTTACTAGTATGCTTGTTAAAAACTTCATATCTCTATGTTTAAGCTGGAATTTACGTCAAATATTATTATACACCACTACCTTGGCGCTGACACTGCTGCAATTTTCCATAGGGGCACTAACGGAAATCAGCATTTTGCTAGCAGCTTATGACACAGCGAAAGTGTACTTTAAAGTGATTTACATGGTGTGCCTTTGTAACAGCATACATGTATGCCAGATCTATATAATAGCATACACAGCTTGCTATGAAACAGCATACACAATCAGCAGATCTTCATGATCTTACATTTCGTTCTTAATGTAAACACAATTAAAGAGCTGAGGTGGCTAGAATAGTCCATGCTTGTTTACATTCTGTTGCAGTCATGCTATCCATGGTTTGCAGCTGCAGCTTCCATCTGAACTCGATGCTCTGTAGGTTAAAACACATACAGCACAGGTTCATACATGCTGAAATAAGCTCTCTGCTGCTGTTCCTGAATAGGAGATTCAGGTAACGTTAGGAGAAAACTCTCTACTGTGATATTTGCCATCTGTACATGTTGTGACCTTTTCTCTAGATTTTAAGACTGGTTTTAAGACTGCAATGGAATTTAAGAGGTTTATGTTAATTGCATTTCTTTACTTAAGATTTGTTCTGAAATTGATCATCATTTCGGGCAGTTAGAGGCACTTTTGCTAGACTGTATAAAGACCTACACAGCTGGATATAAACAAATTTCTGCTTTACTATACAGTGCAGAACATGAAACTCATGACTGAAATAAAACATGTTAAATGCATTCTTAAAGTAAGAATTACATGTGGCTATAAAAAGACTGCCCTGCACATGTGTTTTCACAGCTCTCAACACCCCTGATCAAACTAATCACCTGGTTAACAAGAACTTACTGAGTGTGTTAAAGCTTGGAAATCACTAAAATGCACAAGGCACAAAGGAACATGGTTGGAATACATTGGCTAAAACACCAGGCTCAGAGTTTTTTTAATTGAAGCATTAGGCACAAAAAAATCTCCAGAATCAATACTGCTTAACACTGAGTATTAGCATCTGAAATATACAGTACTGAACAGATTAAAATCTGTTGTGCCTGAACGGTGGCATTTCTAAGCATCGGTAACCTAGGGCGACACCAACAGGAGGCTGTTGATTGACCATATCCACCCCCTTCACCTTTGTTTGACAAAACTCTCCAAGAGCTCCAGAATGACCAGAAACACCAGTGTGTATGAATGTAAACTAGTATGTAAATGCTTAAAAAAATGCTCTTGTACTACTTCAGATCTAAGTCTGGTGCATAACCTCAACTGGAAGCAGAATTACAAGTAATAGCTATTTAGTATTAGCAGTACAGTAATGGAATGTGAACTCCAGCAAATGCTTGTAAGTACTGGCCGTCTCTTTGATTAATTGGTCTAATTAGAGTAGTGGCAAACACAGGACTGCTTTCAGGCAGGGGCGATGTTGTTCACTGCTGCCTTGTGTTTGTAGACAGAAAGGGTGGGGGGGGGGTTGTTCCTGCAGGGCAGACTTAGCACTGTTAGTTGCCACGTGGCATATTCTTGCCACTAATTATCTCTAAGAGAAGGAATAGACCAAGAGCTTTTGGCAACACTTTCTTTATTCTTTCTTTATCTCACTATTCAACATCTCCCTCCAGGGGTGAGGAAAAAACTTCCATGAGGACAGAGAAGACATTTAACATGACAGAGTGTTTGGCATAACAGTGCAGTTGACTCCTCTTCTCTGAGCCTCTGT
>JBBJLS010118726.1:0-17972 GCA_037577275.1 Bryconaethiops microstoma | reverse complement strand
ACTTGAAATTAAAACGAACAGAGTACAGAAATGTTGTTTAATGTGCCAGTTCACAACCTGTGTTTATAGTCTGTTTCAGGGCCTGAAAATGCGTTTCCATGTCTCTCAATCATTTGTTGCTCCCAAAATAATATTTCGTACCTTAAACAAGCTTCAAATTGTTGGATTTCGTTCAACAACTTGAAATTAAATCGAACAGAGTACAGAAATGTTATTTAATGTGCCAGATCACAACCTGTGTTTATAACCTGTTTCAGCCCTTGAACATGCGTTTGCAGCGGTCCTGGGGATTCACAGGATCTTTTTAAAGCATGAAATAACATGTCTCTCAAAGAGTTTTTGCTCCCAAAATAATATTTCTGACCTAAAACAAGCTCCAAACGGTTGGCTTTCGTTTAAAAACTTGAAATGATATCGAACAGAGTACAGAGATGTTGTTTAATGTGCCAGTTCACAACTTGTGTTTCCTGGTATTTTCAGCGCCTGAAAACTCGTTTCCAGCGGTCCTTAGGTTTCAGAACTCCTTTTTAAAACACAAAATAATAAAAACCCTCAAAGATTTTTTGCTCCCAAAATAATATTTCTCTGACCTAAAACAAGCTTCAACCTTTTGATTTTCGTTCAACAACTTGAAATTAAAATGAACAGAGTACAGAGATGTTGATTAATGTACTAGTTCACGGCTTGTGTTTACTGGCTGTTTCGGCGTCTGAAAGCATGAAATAACAAAAATGCTCTCAAATATTTTTTGCTCCCAGAATAACATTTCTGACCTAAAACAAGGTTGAAGCAGGTGATTTTCGTTCAACAACTTCAAATGTAAACGAACAGAGGACTTCTCATCCATCTCCACCGGATGCCACACTTTAAGCCGCACTGAAAAGTTTCCGGTTGTCACTATTGAAAATAAAATTAAATAAGAAAATTAAATTCACCCACCACAGGCTATTCTACTCACAGTGTTTTTAATTTTACGAATGTTTGTATGTTGTCTGCACTTCAGGGTCTTCCCAGACAAAATATATTAATATTAATATTAAAGGTCAGCCATGTTCTTCAGGTTGATGTAGTTCTGTACAGCTGATTCCCATTGTAGAGGTTGTATCGAACCACTTTGTCTGTGGAGGTCCTGAAAGCGAATTTGCTGGTAATCACCCCCACCAGGAGCTGCCAGTGCTGGCACCCGGTTTGTGTAGATGCTGGGAATCCACAATTCTTCCTATTAAATCTATGAGTAAATGTAAAGTGACCATTCTGTCACGTGTAAACACAGCACAGCACACAGCGTGAAATTCTGCCTCTGCATTCACCAAGTGATACCAATATCGATACCAACTTTGATATTAAAATTGAATGATACCAGTGTAATAAGATCGATATTTTAGTGCCGATGCTTTCAAGTGCTGATGCTTTCAAGTGCCTCTCCAGTCACAGCATGGAGCAGCACTCTCTGCTCTTCCACTCCCTCTTGTGTTTTTAAGATGTACTGTCACGTGATGGGAGGCAAACGGAGGCAAGCAGCAATTGCACATGCATAGGCGAGCAGAGGTGGGGTGCCACTATAAGATTTGTAAATAGGGCCGGTTTCGCCGATACCGACAAATACACTGTAAAAAAAATTCTGTAATTTTAACGGTGAAATACTGTATAATAAGGTATAAAACTGTATTTAAAAAAAAAAAAATCTTTGTTAAATCAACAGTGAAATGCTGTTTGTAAATTACAAGATTATTTCATAATTTTTACTTTATAATTATTTTATAAATGCAGTATTTTACTGTAAAAAAAAAATCTGAAATCTGCTGAATTCAAAGTAGATAACAGTTAATTGTTAAACGGTAAGTCTACATATTATTTACAGAACAAGGCTGTTACATATGCCTACTCATCCTGTATTACTCAATATGATCATGACCATATTAAAAACAAGAATCTACTTTTATTTTTACAGAAATACACCATAGCTTTAATATGTATACAGCACTTTCTCAAACAATCATGAATTAAATACTTTGTCACCTTAGTTTTTTATCGAATGAATCTTTTTGCAATAAAAATCATTCAAATTGCAATAAGAAAATTATTAGAGCGAGATCGCGCAGTCCAAACTTAAGGGATATGTACGACACTGCAGACTGCATCGAAACGAACCTCATCCCGTTTTCAAATGTATTGCAGTTGATTGAAAAGAGAAATTTAGCATATAAAGGAAGATCGTGCGGTTGACTGCCTGTCAGGAATCTGACTTGTTTTCTGTGTAATACAGGGCCAGTGCGAACAGCATACTCAAGAGTTCAGACCTTTAAACAAGCATTCAGGTATGTGGCGCCAGTATGATACAAATACAAAGGTTGCAGTAGAGATGCAATTTAACGGAACATCATTCAAAAAATGTCAGTTTGTTGTTATTAGAAATGATAACTCCGTAGAGTTTGGTGAAATATTGCTAATATTTGTCAAAGAGGAGAGGATGCAGTGCCTGAACATTGAAGACTTGATTGACTTTTATCTATTGTCACGTTACATGATGCAGGGTCACAAGGTAGTTCCAAGAAAACACAGTGTATTGTCACATTAGAGGTTCTGTTTCTCATGGATCTGTACACAAGACTTGAAAGTTTGGATTATATGAGTGTAATGGCTAAAAGAAACTATTAAATGTTTTTTTCAGAGAATTGGCATGAATTTTTACTTGTTTGTAATGTGACATTATGTATTAAATAAAATTACTAAAGCATTGCATGCCTTACACCATTTAGAGAAACCTTTTGCTTAAGTAACATTATCATTTTGAGCTGTCAAACACCCCTGACCCAGCTCATAAAGGGTTTAAAAAATATTAGCTGGTTCATTAGGGCAAGGAGTAGTGGACTCTGTGCATGAACGGGGTCCTCAGAACATGCTTAAGAGACAATAGCTTAAAATTTAAACAGCACATGTGATGAAAAAAGTACTGAGGATTTACAATGTACAGCAATATTTATCTTTAGGTATTTATCTTTAGGTATGGATGAATCAACCCAAAAGAGTTTAAGCAGTGCTATTGCTGATGTGCTCCCAGACATTTCAGCTTCAGAACTCAGTTTAGTGGTAGATACACTGAAGTCACTTGGAGTAGAGACCACTCAAAATTTTCAGTTTGTTCAGGAAGCAGATCTCCTTTCAGTATTGAGGCCAATTCAAGCCAGAAAACTTGTATCAGCTTGGATACACACCAGTAACTACATTACATCTCATGATTTAATATATTCATATAAAATAGTTTATGAAATGCACCTAGATATTTACTCAGAATGATATTCCTTTTTTCCTCATAGATGAAAATACAGTTGTGTTCTCGAGCCCCACAGTCAATAGTCCTTCAGGTTCTTCATGTTCTTCAACCTCACCGCTAAGCAGAAGCTCTCTACTTTCTCCAGACTGGGTAAAAAGTTTTGAGGTTCCTTGGCACAAACTTCCTGAAGAAATGATGCAGTGTTTGGAGAGGAAGAAAAGACCAAGTCCACGACTATGGCGTGAAATGGTCAAAATTTCTGAAATGTACTACTTCTAGTAAGCAAAGTACTGTAGCTGTTACCAAAAAGATGGTGTCCAAGTACCCAGCATCCTTGCAGGATGTCACTGAAGATGTGGTTGGTACTGGATACCATTCACTTGTTAAACAGCTTCAGAATCATGTTGAAAATGTGAAAAGATCTAACATTCCAAAAATTTAAAAATGTAAGCAGATATCAGACAACTCGAACACACAGGAGATCCCTGGTGAGCAAAAGGCAGCAGTTCAAGACACATGGCTTTGTAAATTGGGAATTGGGAACTTTATGCCCCTCAGTGAGACAGCTGAGAGACAGAAGAACAAACAGGAGAAACTGAAGCTGCTTTCTAAAGAAACAAATGTAAACACAGAAAAAGTTGGAACACTTGTGAAATTAACATACTACTCACAACGTAAAGAAAACAAAGGAGCAAGCATAAAACAGCTTTGTGAGAACTGGTCTTTTTTATTCCAAGAGATTGGCATGCAGGTACATTTCAAGGAGTTAACTAGAATTGATCTGAAAGAGATGTTCCTAACAAGACTGAACAAAAAGGAAGGAGGCTCCTGAACTTGCTGAAGACAACTGGTGTGGAGAAGAGCAAGCAGCTGCAAAACTAGAAGTCATCAGAGGTCAGTTGGGGGGCTGTTCAGAAGACATAAAACATGCTGATTCTTCTACTTGCCTACTTTGATGAAAAGGAAAAGGTGATGTTTCTTTATGTGGAAGAGACCTTCTTTGCTGAAGGTGTTGAGGTTGATAAGTTACCATTAACTCCATGCATTTGTTTGTGGTAAGCCAAAATAAGTAATACTTTATAACATATTTATTGGAAAATAGATTACCCAACAGATGTGCTATCTTCAGTAACAAAGATACTGTATCAAGGGACTTTTTTTGGATGGCTGCTGGCCTGTTGGACTCACCTTTGTGCCGAGACTTCACGTGAGTGGATTTTGAGCACTGACTTCCAAGTCTGTGAGGTGAAGTCGGGAGGGCAAGAGTCGGTGGCCACCCGGCATCTGGTGTTTCGTTTTGTGCCCTTTCCTCCCTTAGGTGCTGGTCGGCAGCTGAAATGCGAGGACCAGACGTGGAGAGGGTCGGAGAGCGAGGCAAGGTCACTGCTGCTAGGCACGGTCTGAGGTTTGGGGTTTTGGTTTGTTTTTTTTGTTTGTTTCTTTTTAGGGCCTCTAGGTGGGAGTGTTGAGGCCCAGGACTTTTGCAAGTTTGATTTATTTTATTTTTGGTTGGATCATTGTCCTAAGTGTGTTTATTTCTTAGGCTGTGTGTGTGTACCCCGATTTATTTTTTTTGTGAATTCCTTTGTGTGTGTGTGTGTGGGGGGGGGGGGGGGGGGGGTGGAACAAGGGAGGGTGTGGGTCCAAACTGGGTTAGGTGCTATGACTATTTGCTGACACGGAAAGATCCTGTGGTGTGTAATACACTGGGGAAAGGCTGAACAATTGTTTTGATTATATTCTGCAATTATAAAAACCCTTTTTACAGTGCTTACGTTTAGCAAATACACTGTTTGGATTCTGACGAACACAAGGATCAGATACCTTTTGTCATTGTACAGCTGCACAATGAAATTTAAATGCAACTTCTTGTGGTAAAAAGAAAAAAATAGAATAAATTAATGTATTACACTTCCCAGGTATGCATTACTGTTACCATTCAGTATTTTTATGGCACTTGGACAATAACGGTCCTGAAATCTTGCAGTGCAGGCCCGAATAGACCTGTATGTCAGACAGTAACAGAAGCCATGTCCCATTAGTCTTGTGCTGACTTTTTGACTCCTTCCAGAGCCTTTTTGTCAGCCATGGTGCAGCTTTTAATTCAATTCAATTTTACTTATATAGCGCTTTTTACAACCAAGTTGTCACAAAGCAGCTTTACAAAGTCCAGGTCTGAGCCCCTAGTGAGTAGGCCAAAGGGGAGGAAAAACTCCCTCAGCTGGAGGAAGAAACCTCGGGAGGAACCAAGACTCAAAAGGGGAGCCAGTCCTCCTTAGGTTGACCCAGAGAGAAAGGAATGACAATCTTTATGGAGATAAATAACAAGAGAGGGCCTTAATGAACAAGATTATAGACAGAGGGGCCTTCTATGGCTAACAGAGTTGGTTTCACTAAGTGTCCAGAGAGGTAAATATTGTTGGAAGAGAAACTGAGAATCCGTAGTCCATAAACATCAGGACCAGGAGCAACAATCACCGCCGGAGCTTAAGGCAGCAGTTGCCCCAGCTTGGGGAAGGGCCTCAGTGGAGTAGGGTTCAGTCAAGGGCAATTTCCCACGGTGATCAGTCCGGCAGATGTGCAGCAGTTCACCTCGGAGAAAACAGAGGAGAGAGTTAGTTCTGCTCCTCCCTGGTTCTTAATTAGTTTAGAAATAGTACTAAACAGAAACCTGGGTTTAATTTTCTTTCAAGTTGTGTTTCACTCCTTTCAGCTGCCATATTGGGTTTTTGCAGATACCAATTTTAAAAGCTCATAACTCATATCTTTCAAAGCTAAGACTCTGAAGTTTCATGTGCCGGATAAGTAAAATATATAAACTTATGTTCAAAGAGCAACACAGGATGAAATACTGGAGTTTATATATGCTTGTGTCAAAGGTCTCCGAATTCAGCTGTGCCTTATTGTCCTGGTATTGCAAAAGGGGCTGAAAACCCATAGCCACAGGTCTTTTCAACTTATACAACATTCTTTTTTTTTTTATTCTTTTGAGCTCAAACTTTGAATATAAGTCTTTTAGTGCAAGCAGTACTATTCAGAGATGCCATTTTGTTTGAAGACATCCTTATGTTTAACATAGAATTACAAATGAATAAACGCTTCAATATCACTTCTTTTGCATTCATTCTGTAGAAAAGGAGTTGATCGGGGAGTCGACTCACCAGTTGACCACCAGAGTTCAGAATATAAACACTCCGCCCAGCTGGCCAAAACACAATAAAACAATTACACAGAAACTCCAAAGCAGTTTTATCACAACCCAGCCACAATTTTAGTGCTCAGTGTCAATTTCCATGTACTCACAGCGAATAAATTCAACAAACAAGGTAGTCTCTTTCAATGCTCCTCGTACAGCGTCTCTCTGACCACTGCTTCGATTTCCCCTTGAAATTCTTATTTGCTGTCCAAATGTCCTCAAATATCCTGAATTTGGTCTTCTGTGTGCATATGGCTTTGTTTCAGCATAAAAAAATCCATATAGATCCAGACGAGCGCATGGGACGAGCACACCACTTCCACTGATCTGGGATCATTCGAGCCCTTTTATATGACTTTTTGCGAGGGGGGACTATCGACACCCACACAACGTTCGAAAGCTCTGGGGGTTGGCTACAAGGCTGTAAATATAAATTACGTCACTGGTCCGAGCCACTGTCTATCAAAGCTGGACCACCCAGAAGCAGTCCTTGTATATTTTTGAAAATATATATCAGCCTAGGGAGGGCCTAGAAACTTGCATGATGACACGTTCGAACCAGAACAACATCCACCATTGGTTAAAGAAAAGAAATTGATGTGAAAATACACCAATCATGGCGTAAAATGCATATTTAGGCTTCCATCCCGTCACTGGGACGCCATCACTAGGTGGCGTGCGAAAAGTTAAACCACACTAAAATGTCATGGGTGATGACACTCTCCACAGAGCATTTATAGAAAGACAACAGTAGTTTCTGGGATGAGTGACCTCAAAAAGTACAGTCGCTGCTATGCTTTTTTCACTAGGGCAGTGGTATTAACCGTCCATGTTAGGTCCTGAGAAATATACGTTCCCAGGAATTTAAAGTCAATGACCCTCTCCACAATGTCTCCTTTGATGTAAAGAGGGGCAGGTTCCTCCCTCTTCCTCCGGAAGTCGATTACAAGCTCTTTTGTTTTGGAGGGGTTAAATGCCGTATTGTTTATGGCGCACCAAGCAGTAAGTCTTCGGACCTCTTCTCTGTAGGCAGTCTTGTCATTGTTATGTACTAGTCCCAACACAGTGATGTCATCCGCAAACTTAATGATGTTGCTGTTGTAATTTGTTGTACAGTCATGGGTGTATAAACTGTACAAAGGAGGACTCAGCACACAGCTCTGAAGGGCTCCAGTGCTGGAGACCAGGACTGAGGACTGATGGGACCCCAGCCTGACTGACTGGATGGTCAGCTAAAAGTCCCAAATCCACCTGCAAGAATGGAGAGTTTGGACACTAATCTGCTAGGAACGATGGTATTAAATGCAGAACTGAAAGTCTTCCTAGGGTTCACACCACGATGCGCTCTCCTCCTCCTTACTCATAATGAATTTTATATAATTTGTAGTTGGTGGTATTTTGAATGTAGTCTCTGCCTCTGTTGCTTAAAAATATACAAAGAAAAGATTCAGTTCCTCAGCCAGATTAATGCTCGTACTGGTGACTGGGTCTTTTGGAGTTTGTGAGGCGCTGGATACCCTGCCAGACGTGCAGAGAGTCCCCCTCACTAAATTGTCCCTCAATTTTTGTCCTGTACACTGCTTTAGCCTCCTGAATGCCTCGCTTTAGAGTGGATCTAGCATCTCTGTATAGTTCCATGTCTCTAGACCTGAAGGCTATATTCCAGTCCCTCAGCAGCTGCTTGACTTCATCCATGGTTTGTTTGGGTAACATCTGAACTGTTTTTCAACAGTGACGTTATCAATACAGGTTTAAATGTAAAATAGTGGATGTATAGCGTTACTAGCTTAACCTGGCTTAGCTATGGTTAAGATTTATAAACTGAGGTGGATTTCTTTAGGAAACCTCCAAAGTATGAGAAAAGTTAACTAAACAGCTAACAACAATCTAAATAGTGTCGTGCGGGAATCCTAGGGTTCACCGCAGTTTCCCTTGGTTCTGAGACCTGGTCTGGTATAAAACACACAACTTCAAATCTTTTCTCTTCTCGTAGGGAGAACAGCAATGCATGAATGCCAGAGCTGGTCTGAGGGCAGTCTTCAGGACCTCACATATTTTTTGGAATTCAGATAGACACAGCTGCACACAGATGACACTTCTCTTCCCCTTTCACCCAGTTATTCGGAGTCATTTTGCTACAAAACTGATGGAAACCTTTCCCGTGATCTAACTCCCACTTCTGTCTTTCTTTTCAGCTGACACTGCTCAAGGTTTTTTTGGCCTCTAAGATATGCAGTTCCCTTTGTTCTAAATTACACAAACACATGTTTTTCTGTTCTGGTTATTTTAGCCATGCTGCTCGAATCACAATGCTTTATTAGTAGATCCCACAATACTTTATTTGTGTTAGTAAATCCCACATGAGCCAACCCTATGAGCTATGTTTCCGAGTTCATTTATATTTATATTTTATTCATACATTCAGTGTGCAGTGTGATTTGATGTGGCGTGTTTTACAGGCCAGGATAAGTCTCAGGGAGACAAACCGTGATCTTTCCACTAGTGGTGAGCGGATCGATCCAATTATCGATAATATCGATACCAACGTTGGTATTGATATTGATCGATACCAGTATAATGAGATCGATACTTTAGCGCCGATCCTTTCAAGTGTCTCTCCAGTCCAGCACGGAGCAGCACACTCTGCTCTTCCAGCCCAGTCTAAATTTTGATGATGCAATGTCAGGTGACTCAGTAGTGCTCGCTCACACACACGGAGCAGAGCGCATGTGCGCGCGCGCGCACACACACACACACACACACACACACAAGAAGCGGAGGAATGACAGAGAGGAAGAGAAGCGACATGGCGATATTTTCAGGCGAAAATTAAACAGCAAGATTTCTGATTTGTGAAAGTCTGTAAGTTACAATGGGAACACTAAGCACATGAAATAAAATAAAATAAAATAAAATATCGAGAGGAGAAGAGAAACCCCCCCCCCAACCCCGACAGACCCCGACCCCTGACAGGGGGCTTCTGAGAATATTTCTTTTGAACTCAAGACTTTGGGTTGTTTTATTTATTTGCATTTTATTTACTGTATTTGTACTAATTGTTTTTTAGAAGCCTGAAAAGGGCAGAAATTTTGTTTTATTTTTATATTGTAGTTTGGAGTGATAATTTTGTGTACTTGCTTTACTTAAGAAAAAATGTTTTATTATTGTTCTATTGTTATTGTTATTAGGATTATAAAGTATTTTCTATTCACAACTTTGGTTTTAACTAATTAATAATCCAAAGGAAAAATCACAAAAACACAAAGGTCAATCAAATTCATTCAGATTTAGCAATTTGTTGATGCATCCACCTCAACTATTAAAAAGTATCGGTATCAGTATCAGCGATACTGGCCCTGTATTTACTTGGTATCGGATCGATACCAAATCTTGTAGTATCGCACACCACTACTTTCCACAACTACTGTACCTTCGCTACACAGGCGCACAGCAGGCCCTGCTCACTGAGATTTTCTAACTCTGCCCAACCTCCAACCTTGGCAGGCTTTTCATATTGCGCCACTGGTCTTCATTTCTAACAGACACTCCTGTCATTGCTCTTCATTTCTAACAGACACTCTTCTCATTGCTCTTCATTTCCAACAGACACTCTTCTCACTGCTCTCATTTCTAACAGACACTGTTCTCACTGCTCTCATTTCTAACAGACACTCTTCTCACTGCTCTTCATTTCTAACACTCTTCTCACTGCTCTTCATTTTCAACAGACACTCTTCTCATTGCTCTTCATTTCTAAGACATTCCTCTTACTGCTCTTCTTGTCCAACAGACATTCCTCTCACTGCTCTTCTTTTCCAACAGACATTTCTCACTGCTCTTCATTTCTAAGACATTCCTCTCACTGCTCTTTATTTCCAACAGGCACTCTTCTCACTGCTCATATTTTTCTAAAACATTCCTCTCACTGCTCTTCATTATCAACAGATACTCCTTTCACAGATTTGACAGCGAGTAAATTATGCTGCCCTAACTGTACCATCAGCATATCGTTATCCACGGTAAGTGCTTTAGAGCCTTTTGATGGAAACTGAAAACGGGAATTTTGTAGAAATGTATCTTTCGGACAACGTAATGGCATGGCTTCTTGTGGCTACAATAAACTTAAACTCTTATGGATAAGACTTAATGTGCACTATAGCTACTTAGCTTACACTGCTGACGTTAGCCGGTGAGCTAACAAATAGGGTGAATAGGGAGAGCAGTACATCCCTTACAGCATGTGTAAGATGGATGTTTGTATGTATGTATTTTCATGTCCTTTATTTTTTTCTAAAAGTCCTGTGCACATGTTTATTTAAAGCAGCGGGAGAGGAGGAGGAATACGTCACCTTGAGACGCATTTTCGCGCTCTGCCATGGTAGGTTGCACAAAACGGGGCTGTGAATAAATGTGCATTCTATAAACAACACTGGAGTAATTAAATTCGCTAATGTAGCTACTATCAGCCATAGGATTATGCCATTGTACACAACATTTGTTTTTAACCGGCGCTCTGAATAAAGCTGTGGAGTGAGAGGTTGGACCTATCACCGACTCCTTTGTCCTTTTTTTTCATATATTTTTATGCTAACATCTCCTGTTAGTATTAATGATTTTTTTTTGCTACTGACAATACACAAAAGTCCCCTCTAACAACAGGGATATATGTTCCATCATGTGAGAGTTCCTATATAGGACTATGTACACAGCCAGCTGTTTTTTTTTTAAATGGATGAAGTTTCCTCATTCCTTTTTAAAAGTAATTCTGGCCACATCAATGTGCATTAACAGCCGTCGAAGGCTGTCAAGTGCACAAGTATCAAACAGATGCGATGCTGGCCAGTCAAAGACTGGAAAACATTTCAAGCAAAGGGGAAAATGTCATGTCACAATCACAGTAGTCAAACACATGTAAAATAAGTGGGTTTTATTGGTGTTATGGATGTGACAGTCCACTTTGCATGTAATTTTCCGGATATATAGGCTAAGTTAACTGTAGTTTGTGAGCGTTAGGCAACATCATTCTCTGATGTACTCAAGTTGGGCTGACACATGTTTAGATGTCTCTCACACACTGTAGTGATTCAATGATAATCATGTATGTTTTCTGTTTTTTTTTTTGCTCTGTATTTAAACATTATGCTGTACTTGTTTAGTTTTCCCTTCCCCTTGTCTGCAGGTTGTGTTGAGGACTGCTGGCCTGAGAAAAAGAAAAAACAGTTCAAACTCAGTTCCAGTACTCTCATATGGAGGAAGTTTTGCAATTGCAGGTAGTCTTTCTCTCTTTCTCTCTCTCTCGGCAAGATTTCAATGGCAAGAAGCACGGCGCAAGGTGGGTTTTTATCGTATGCCAAACTTTCAAATTGCGTATTTAAAATAAAAACGCCCAAACTGTGTTCTGTTATCAAAGAAAACCATCTTAAAACAGCATTCAAACTGTGGCCTTTTTTAAATACATTGTTTAAAAGTGTTTGGTTTTGATCCATTTAATAAAAACCTGCTACATGCACCAGTCTTTTTGTCTGACTCCATCATCTTCATCCATTTGACTGACCTGACTAGCTGCTCTCAAGTCTGGAGGCAGTAGCTACTGCCTTTAACCTCTAAGTGTGTCTACTTGTTTAAATCTGTGTAGCAGACTGATTCCATGTGAATTTTAAATTCTCTAATTGTAATTTACATTTTGTAGATCAAGCTTTGGGATAAGATTCACATACCAGAAGGGTCAGTAAGTAATTGCTGTAAGTAGTAACTGCAATGTAAAAATACTTCAAATCCTTTAATTTTGATTAAAGCTATGTACTTATACAGAGGGGTACGTTAAAAAAAATCAATTTTTGCTCGACTGAATTTTTAAATAATTCTGTTCACAACTGGAGCCATGCACACCTGCAGGGAAAAAGAAATTACACCTTTTAATTCTAGGGTTTTATGTGTCAGGAAATAATACTCATCTGGTCCTTACCAGGTTCTAAAATTGTGCACAAAAAACACATCAAATTCCACTGGTGTGAACTTTGAGGCTCAGGTGTGCCACTGCAACATTTTGATTTTTATTTTTTTTAATTTATTTTTTTTTTCAGCCATTCTGTTGTAGATTTACTGGTGTGCTTGGGATCATTGTCCTTTTGCATGACCCAATTTCGGCGAAGCTATAGCTGTCAGACCAAATAGGTCGCACTCTGGAGTCCTGCCTGGTTGCTACTTATTCTCTTAACACCTATAGAACCTAAAGGTGTACTGAGTTTTTCACACACATTCTGCAATTTGACTTTGTTTAATAAATAATGACATGTTAGAATCTGTTGTGCTTTTGTAATTTTGGGGTTGGATTGATGTATTGATTTATTTATTTATTTGTACTTTCTTTTTTTAAAGGTTAAATTAAATTTTTTTTTCTTCTTTCTCTGACCCAGACCCCCCCACCCCCCGATTCACCCAGTATCCAGTTGACTACTGCTAGTTTGGAAGAGGATAACTCTATGGGGTACAATGCACTGTTACTTTTCTTGGTTTCACTGTATGTTTGGTCAGGAGGGCTCACAACATTATTTAAAGTGAATCTAAAAGGCTAATGGTTTTACAATTATTTTTGGCACACACTAAACCTCTGTACCAATGTCCTGAATTTGTATTGCATTTTGGAGGTCCAACTGACAGTGAGTTAAGATGACATTAATTAAACTTTGAATAATGTTGCGGGAGGCATTTGCAGTGCAGCCCCAACCACTACAGTTTTAAAACCTCTAAGTCTAAACCATAATACATTTAGGTTTAGGATTCTACTGTAGGCCTAATTCTGCAAAACTGAATCATTGCATTATATTTAGTGCTGAATTGTATTGCACTGTTAGTCTTTTATCAGTGTTGTCTTCTAAAATGTGTTTGTCTTGAGATGATGTTAAAGCAAAACAACAGGTTTTTGATTTGCTCATTTGCTGTCAACCCCAGAATTAGATAAGACTGTGCATATGCTTCTCTTCTGTCTTTTTGCAATGCCACCATTTTCACAGCATAACTCATAATTCACTAGAAATGGATACCATCACTTTTAGGTCCAGGGAGTTAAAGGCTATAACTGGTGGCATCCACTTACAATGAATTATGCTAAAATAGATTAATAGTATCAGCATTGCAAGCACAGAAGGGTAGAAGGTGCACCCTCTTAACTAACTCTGAAGTAGACTAAGCTAATTAACTAACTTTCCCAAAAAATGTTTTACCTTTCACTGATGACATTTGTAAGCATGAATTTACAGTAAAAATCTTTAAATGGTTTACTTGTGTAACGCAGACAATTGCTCTTAATTAAGGTGTTTTGATAGGACACATTCAGAGGAAACCTGTAAACTGTAACTTGGGACAGTTTCTGCACATGTTTTTGCACTTAATTTGAATTACAATCTTTTACTTTAAATTAAAGTTTTGTTTTTACATTACTGCCATTCATTTTACCATTTTTCTAATGATTTCTATTGATTTATTTTTGCTTTATTGTAGGTGTTTGATACTGTGTAAAAATCTGTAAAATAAATGTATTTTGCTGCTGAACCTCTGGTAGGGTTGTTTTATTGAAGATGTTAATTTTGAAAAACTGTAAAATTACAGCATTTCTCAGCTGAACTTGCAATTATGTCAGTTTATTGAAGATGTTTTTTGCAATAATTTAGTAGAAATATGTAAAATAGACTTTATCTGGGAAACTTTTAGAACTGCCCTTTTAATTAAGGTTTTTGGATTATAATAAACAAAAAATGGTAAAATAACAGACTTTATCTGCTGAAATTTTAGAATAGCTTTTTTAATTAAGGTTTTTGATCATAATAACAAGGGGGGAAAACTGTAAAATAACAGAATTTTCCTGGAAAAGCTTAGTGGGTAATTTCTGTAAATGTAATGTTTTTTCACTTCACTTAAAATAAAATCTTTTACTTTAATTTAATGTTTTTTGTTTGGCAGCCGTTGTTGCCAGTCATTTGACTGTTGTTTTACGATTTTTTTTTTTACAGTGTAGGCGGCTTTGCTGCGGCCTGTGAAACACTGTCGTGAGGTGACACAGACTTATCACCTCCACCATGCACATCAGCCATTTGTTCAAGTTCACAAGCGTTCACTTCGGCGTGTTTTTTAACTACATAAGCCCCTACTTCATCAAAATTTAACCAGAGTTCGATGCCATTAAGAAAGTCTTTGAATCACGACGCTTTTGGCTCAAACCAGTCGTTTTGATCATAAGCCTTTTCTTTGTGCGGTAATAAAGCTTGGACCGACTCTTGTAATTCTTTAAGTTCATCAAAATAATATAAATATATAATATAAATATAAAACCCCCAACCTGTGCTTCTACTTCTTCCTTTGTATCGTCAGCTTCAATGGGAGCGTCTATTTTGTTACACTTTCTTATAAGAACACCCAACTTTCCTCTGCGTATTCCGATCAAGTTAAACAGTTTCTTTTCCTTCTCAACCATCGCTTCCCCATTGTCCATATCTCTTTCTTCCATTTTTTAATTTACACTTTCAGTTCAAAGCAAGGTTTCCTTGTTTGCAAGTATAGCTGACAGGTCAAAACTTTTGGGCTCGGCGGCCCGAAGTTACCGTAGTACTCACGAATAATAGTTGATCGAAATTTCCAAAGTCCAAGTGTCCACGTCCATCAATCCTTTAACTGTTTTGACGTTTTGTAGCGACTATTTCTATTGTTAAATCCACACAATGATGAAAAACGCTGGGTCTGGTTGGGATTGAACGCATACTCGATGATACGGTAGAAAAACAATTTATTGAGTCCATTTGGGGAAAAAAAACATATAAAAACGGCTGTAACAACAAGAACAGAAACAAATAAAATAAATGAACAAGAACATGAACAAATAAATAAACCAATATAATTAATTAATAAATAAATAAATAAATCAAGAAATTAACATTTATATGCAATCAGAACACAGGTAGTCCTTGTCAAGTGGTGGCCTTTTTACACACTCATGGTGATACCACCTTTCACAAATGTTACAGCAGATCTGAAAAATAATAAAACAGGTCTTATACTGTTGTGAGCCATATTTTGGTTTACACATGTAAATGCAAGACATTACATTGCTAATCTGCCAAAAATTAATGTATTTATCAAACATGGTTCTTGAGTTTATAAAAGGCTTAAGTTTACATAATAGGCTTACTATATAAATGTAGGTGATACTGAACCTACTGCCTTCCATCTTCAAAAAAAAATCAAAATCTTAAATCTATGGATATTATCCAAACATATTCTGATTAAATATTCATCTTTACTAATGAGTACATACGTTTTTCCATTATTAAATATGTTGTAATGACTTAACAATGAACATCTTATATGTCATTTTCATTATTGTTTGAAAATTACCCATTTGGGATCATCATTCACCTCCAATCCACAATAATGGCAGAGGTTGCTAAGATTGTCTGTGAAGATGCACATAAAAATTTATACTCAGTGTTTATTGAATGATCAATATAGAATACCAATGTCAAATCACAATGTCAAACTTACGTGATTCTTGAAGTAGTTTTAAGGCAACATCCCATCTCATCAGGTTCACAGCCTTCACTGTGGACAGGATTTTAATAGGCACTCCTTTAAGAGTGCACTCAGCAAACTGAAGGGAATAGTGAGTATTTCATGACGATAAGAGGACATAATAAATTTACTGTACATATTAGCCTTATGATAAATAGAAAGTTATTCTTGTTTTATGTTATATTCTAGTACCTTCAAATGTATGAAAACAAATGACAATTTAGCAGTTTTTATTTAAATTCAATGACGTTAATGCTGATTACAGAACTTAAGATTCTTGCACACTTACCTTCAAAGCAAGAACACCACATGATGAACCATCTTGCTGAGGATCATGAGGAAGAGTGCTGCAGGGACACATAGCAGCCTTTTTTCCGCATGAATGCCCTTCAGAATGACAAGATTATATATGAATAAACTTTCTTGTTTATAAAATTGCATGTATTTGAATGTCTTTGCAGCATCATTGTTAAAGTTATGGTTGAATTCACCTTGTTGCTCCTGAGCATTTCTTTATATTTGCCGGGGTCTCTCGCATTGGGTTCAGAAAAACCCATCGTTTCTCTTGTGGATATATCACCTGCAACATCAGTCATAAGATGTGCATTGTATGTTTGTAGTGTATTAATTATTAACGCAATATATATATATCATGTCTACCTGCGCCTGTGTCTTCAACAACCTGGTTTAAGCCTATATCGTAACAGTAATAATGTAGAAGTACCTCACTCTCAAGATGCTGGTTGGGACCAGTGTTTTTTATGTCCCAGTAAAATATCTTGTATGGCCCAATTTTGGACAAGAGAACATGTGCATCTTTTCCTGCCCATGCATCATGGATACCTGCAGAACATTTGAGGTTTATGTTATTATAAAGTTATGTAATTCAGAAAAGAAACACTAAATGATTGTTTAGCCAAATGTTCTATTTTAACTGTACATTTATCAATTTAAATACATATCTACAAGACAATTGTAATACATGTCTCTAACTGGGCCTTTGTGTTTGAGGCTGCTGCTGGTACTGGGGAGAATGGTGGTGTTGGAGAGACTGCTGGTGATGGAGACAGGTGCAGGAGAGGCTGCTGGTGCTAAGGAAAGTGGTGCTGATATTTTGTGTGGTACTCGAGGGAGCTCCTCTTTCAGCTAATTTTAAATGGTCCACACTCACTTTATTGAAAACGGCACCATTCTCCCCTAAAAGGTCAGCACTCTTGCCCTCAATCTGTGTGATTACAAATGGGCCAAGAAAGTTGGGCTCTAGCTTTTGTCGTTGTGTTCGAGCTGAGCTAAAGAAAAGCTAAAGCCAAAATTTTTCTAATTCCCAAAATCAAAGAGTCGGAGAGGTGCGATGTTGCTGATTTTATTCAAGGTCTCAGCTGTGGCCCCAGGAGCTGCTTTTCTTCAGATCTTCTGCTGCTCGCTCTGGACCACTGGGCTCTTACATCAGTTCTTATACATCTTTAATATTCAAGCTCCCACCCTTCCAAAACAACCCACTGATCGCTTTTCTACCAATAGAAAATATTGGGTGTTTCGTTACTTAATTTGTTTAGGTTCACCTGCTCGTTTCAACAAATAATATCCAATCTCCTTATCATCTAGCTACGTCACTACCTATAGAAGATATTGGGCATTTTCTTCATCTAATTTATTTATTCCTCCCTCTCTGTTTTAACCAATAATAATAGATTAGGTCATCTTTTGATTCATATTTCAATCTACACCTCCAGTTGCTTCTTGACCAATTAAATTTATCACCGATTTGCCTAACTCTCCCTTTCCTGGCACATTCAGTCTGGACACCTGTATTCTTATCTGGTCTTGCGCCCATTTTATGTTTATTTCTGGTCCTGCGGCCATTTTGAAGTTGAAGTTGAGGTTTATTTATCATATGTACAAAGTACAGTGTACAGAGCACAATGAAATGCTTACTTGAAT
>JBBJLS010118711.1:0-17973 GCA_037577275.1 Bryconaethiops microstoma | reverse complement strand
AGGCGACACAGTCGTGGGTGAACAGGGTGTAGAGGATGGGGCTGAGGACACAACCCTGTGGGACGCCAGTGTTTGTGTGTGTGTGAGGTGTGATTGTGTTGTCAGATAAGTCAATATTCTAAAGGGCCTCATATATAAACCTCTTTTACACATATACACACACACACCTATTGTTTTACTGAAAAATGAATTGGGAGAAAACGTTCTGCTACTTTTGGCACAATTCCAGTAGAAGTGTGTTTTGAATTATCTAGAAGCCCCTGTCAGTCCAGCGGTGCACTGCTTTGTTCCTGTGTGTGTGTGTGTGGGGCTGTGTGTGTGTTTATATGAACTCGCTGAACTCTCTGTAGCTCTGTTTTGTTTTCTTTCTGCCAGAGTAATTGTGTTACAAAGATATACGGAAGTAAATAATATTGTAATAGAAACAATAATAGTCAGACAATAACAAACTCAGCCCCACACAGCAGAATTTATCGATAGCTTTCAGTCTGTTTCTGTTTGAAGGTCATATTAGTGTTGCTCTTTTGCTCATGAATTCTCTGCATTTGAAGATTTTTCAAACATGAAAGTGTGAAGTGTTTCTGGAAGTCCAATACAATGGGAGGCTAAGGGCCAGACGGCCTGGAGCCCTTAAAGCTATAGTTTGTAAAAACAAAAATCAGATGTTTCTCCTCTTATGCCACATGTGGTCGCTAAGCCAGGGCATGTTTGATGTCTGAAGTTTGCTTCTTTAGTTATACGCTGGAGCTATGAGGCTAATGCGGTTAATAAGGGGTTCACATGTATCTAACGCAACATTTATTGCTGTGAAAACTGCACGCCTGAATCACTGCATGCTTGCCTCTATTTGGACTTATAAAAGTTTCTGTCAGCTTTGTGTAAAATGTAAAAAATAATGGTCTTGTGTGTGTGGAGTTTGCATGTTCTCCTGGTAGTGGTGTGGGTTTCCTCTGGGGTCTCCGGGTTTCTCCCACAGTCCAAAGACATGCTGTCAGGTGAACTGGGGATTCTAAATTGTCTGTAGGTGTGAGTGTGTGAGTGAATGGTGTGTGTGTTCCCTGTGGTGGGCTCCGGGGACCCACGGTTACAGAAAATGAATGAATGGGTAATAATGGGAAGATCTGCGTGAAAGATGATGAAAAACAACACATATATTAAAAATGCAGAGCAATAAAAAAAAAAAACATTCGCTGTGCAGTTCAGACCTAGCCTACAACTCTGCACAAACGTTCCCGTTTTCACTCCAGCCTTCTTGTGCTTTAGCAAAGCATCTAAAAGTTGGTGAGGGGCGGGTTTGGCTCGCTGTAATTAATGCGCAACATCAACTTAAAAAGTGCAAGACTACTGCAGATCCTGAAAATATAAAAATAAGTAAAGTGAAAATACAAACTTCACCCTAAATCAAGCTCAGCACCTCCACTTCCCACCTTTCTGCTATTACAGCGGTGTTGGTTATATTTGCTTTTATTTGTATTATTGCGAGGAGTGTGTGTGTGTGTGTGTGTGTGTGTGTGTGTTTACTTGCGTGTGTATGTATGTGTGTGTGTCTGTAACTCCGGTATTCCTCTCTGACTGAAGGAAGAGAAGAAGGCCCACCTGGTGGAGCCAGAGGCGAATGACAGCATGGCTGACCAATCAGAAGATGAAGCTCAGAAGAAGGAGGAGCAGCCTGCCATCACTCTCCCGCCCACTCCTACCCCACAGACTCCACCCCCTCAGCAGCAACACACAGACCCCGCCTCTCCCACTGTGGCCACGACGCCTGAACCTGGCCCTGTTGCATGTGGTAACAAAAGCCTGCGCCGGTCTTCGGAGGCCGAGCAGGAGTACGAGGTACATTTACCTGTTTCGTCATTTTATTTCAGAATAACGTGAAGAAGCTTGAAGAAGCATCTGTGCCTGAAGTTTCCTTTTATTGATCGAGCAACAAAGCTGACATAGCAAGTCATGGATGCTCGTATAACACCATTTAGTATTAAACTAACTGCATGTATCTCACTTGGCTGAGCTGGGCAGTAATCTCTAATAGACCTGCTTGTGTCGCTTCTGACACTGCATGACTAGCATCTATAAAAATGACATGGCTAATCTTGAAGCAGGAACGTTGGGTGGCCTGGTGGTAAGTTCATCCTGAGATCAGAAGGTTGTGGGTTTGACTGCTAGCGTCATCATTGCGGTACTCTTGAGTAAGGTACCGTCCCCACACACTGCTCCCTGTGCACCCCTCATTGGTGGCAGCCCCCTGCTTCATTTGGTGAACGAGTGGTCATGGCCTAGTGGGTAGGATACTTACCTCTGGACCAAGAGGTCATGGGTTCGAATCCTACCTTCAGCACACTGCCCCACTGGGTCCCTGAGTAAGACCTTTAACCCCAAGTTGCTCCAGGGAGACTGACCCTGTAGTTAGGGAATGGAAGATAAAAGCGTCTGATAAATGTCATGAATGTAAATCAGTGGGTTAAAAGCAGAGAAAGAATTTCACACAGTGTGTGCTGTGGTGTGTTCACATGTGACTATAAGATGACTCTTTATTCGTTGTCTGGACTCCTCTGTACTCTTATCAACTATAATATAATCTTTTCTGTTTGTGTGCAAGGATGGCCGTGGGTTTGGGATCGGCATGCTGGTCTGGGGCAAGCTGCGGGGTTTCTCCTGGTGGCCCGGCCGCATCGTGTCCTGGTGGATAACTGGGCGGAGTCGAGCTGCGGAGGGAACCCGATGGGTCATGTGGTTCGGAGATGGAAAGTTCTCTGTGGTGAGTCGGCCAGTCTTGTAGCAGTAAACCCTAGCTGTGTTTTTCAATGACGCTCTTGGTAATGCAGTTTTACATTTTGATCTCCTTTTAATCAGTCATTTTCAACTGGTTCCCAGGGGCCTTCAGACCACATTTCTGCTTTACCACTGAGACTGGTTTTAAAGGGCTGACATCCTGCATGTTTGGTTCCTGAAAGCTCTATTTCTGTGTTTTCTGTGCCAAAACCAGCCGTAATTAAAGAGCCCGTTTTGGTGACTGTATCATTCGGACTTGTGTTTGTAAATGAACTCTGTTCTGGTTGGTTGTCCCAGAAAGGGCAGTCATATGTGGATGTGTTCATGGTTTTGACACAACCGTGATGAAATCTAAATGGGCTTTCTTATAGCTTTATTTTTATATGAGGACCGTATAGAGCAGGAAGTGTATTTGAACGTGACATAGATCCTTTAACTGTCACAGAACTCAGCAAGGAGAAGCCATGAATAAACATATGATGAAATAAAACGAGTGCCTTCAAAGTTAATACAGTAGTTATGCATTAACATGCTAAATTATTATCTTAGTTTTCTTTTTATCAAATTTTCCTAGTTTTACCTTTCAAACCATCACTAGTAGAGCAGGCTGTACCCCACCAGCAGGCTGTAGCCCACTCTGTACAGTAATACAAATCTTTATATATATATATGTATATAAGTATATATGTACCTAAAATTAGTCGACAGGCTTCATTCTACCATCTGCATGTGTGTGTACTGTCTGTGTACTTGTTTGTGCCACCTGCCTGGAAGGTCCTTGAAAAGTCCTTGAATTTGATGTTTAAGAAGGTGTGGGAACTCTGGATTCACTCTGAATTTCCTGAATTAAAAATGTAATAATGTTAAATTAATGTTGTCTCCTCATATAGCTGTAAGGCTGTTTTTAAATGGAAGGGTCAGAGAATCAGTGTCAAATTTGAGCAAATTATACAAATGTGAGTGATCACAATTAATTACGCAAAATGATTAATTATGGTTCATTATTTTAATCGTTTGACTTCACTGAGGAAAATGCAGTATCATCTTGGCCGGGGAGCCTCTGCCATTCAGTATGACAGTAGTCACGAATGGAATACGATACAGGAAATATATATTTTTGAGTGTGTGTGTGCGTGTGAATGTGTAAGTGTGCGAGTGCATGTGTGTGTGTGTTTGTGTGTGTGTTTGTGTGTGTGTGTATGTGTCCGTCTGTCTCTGTAAATATGTATGTGTGTGTGTGTGTTTGTCTGTGTGTGTGTGTGTGTGTGTATGTGTATATGTATGTGTGTGTGTGCGCGTGCGCATGGGCGTGTGTGTGTTTGCGCGTGTGCGCACATGTATGTATGTGCGTGTGTGTGTATGTGTCTGTGTGTGTGTGCGTGCGCACGCGCGCGTGTGTATGTGTGTGTGCGTGCGCACGCGCGCGTGTGTGTGTGTGTGTGTGCAGATGGAGATTAAAGCTAATTCTTGTCAGCCTGGAATCAAAGGCAATCGTCTGTTACATCTTTGAACTAGTAATCAGAAAGTAGGCCGTCACCATGCATGCAAGGCTCTGAATGGGTTTTCATATGAACCGAATAATATTCCTTTCTCATCTTCTCCATATTCCTTTGCTCCCCTCCCCTCAGGTGTGTGTAGAAAAACTGTTGCCTTTGAGTTCATTTTCTACTGCCTTTCATCAGCCTACCTACAGCAAACAGCCCATGTACAGAAAAGCTATCTACGAGGTGCTACAAGTGAGTCTCTAAAACACACAAAATTCATGGCTCTAAATCACTCACTTATCAAGATATACATCAAACATGCATGGATAAAAGTATAAATAAAAAATAGAAGGTGCATTTCCATGAGAAAATGCAAAGTGTGATTGCGTGTTTGCTATAAACCCAGTGTTTGGAGACACACATTGGTCTTATGGGCAAAGAAGTTCCCCACAGGCAATCCTGAATGATGTTTTGGTTCAGAAACGGGCGCTCCACTGTGTGAGCTACTTGGGCGTAGTAATGGCTCTTACCGAGCCATTTATGGGTATGGCTGAACGCGTAGCAGCAGTCACGGGCTGATTACTTTGAATTAAACCACAATAAACTGTCACACATCTTTTTTATATAACTGACCTGAGCTCTAATGTTTAGAAGTCTGTTTTATGAGTGTGCTGTGTGTTCTGCTCCATGTTTGTTTCTTCACGTTTCATTTTTGCACGCCACTGACTCCCTCTCCAAACAGATTTCAAAGGGGGATAGACCAGATGTCTCGACCAGTTTTAAATGATTTTAACGGACGTTTGACATTGGTTCGGTCATGAAATTCAGCACGTGCTCCGATGAGAAGCGGCGCCTATTTTGGCTATGATAATATTAATGATAATAATAATAATTTGACACTCAGCATCTTTTAAACTGCCTTGAACTTCACATAGACACACAAAACACATAATTCAAAGTTTCGTGTTGTGTTTTTCTCTACAGTTTGTACACCTGTGTGTTTGAGTGTGTATACTGATGTGTGTGTGTTTGCAGACGGCCAGTACACGGGCAGGTAAGCTGTTCCCGGTGTGTGTGTCCACTGATGACTCTGAGTCGGGGAAGAATATTGAGCTACTGACCAGAGAGATGATCGAGTGGGCCAGTGCAGGATTCCTTCCCACCGGAGCCAAAGGCCTGGAGCCCCCACCAGGTGACACACTCAGTACTCTGTACCAGGACTGCGCTCTAACTGTCCTTTCATCAGGACAGACTGTGAATAAACTCCTGGCATCCTCAGTCGGGTTTCTGTGTGGGGAAACGAATGTTTCCACAAAGCGTTTACGCGCATTTTAATTTCCTTCCAGTCATTTTGCGACTGTGCCAAACACTGACGTTGGTGCGGGAGCAAACACAGTGCTAGCATGTGAGTCAGATAAAAGAACATTATAGATTGGTTGCAGTTGTGATATTTTGCTGTCTTTAATTTGGCTGCAGAAATTAATCTAGTAATTGTGTCACACACCTCTACCGTTTAGCCTGAGCTCGCGGTGTCTGTAGACGCCTGATGCTTGTTCTGAGGCCCAGTTGTTGGAGGTCTGAGACATGACAGTCCTGAGACCCCGATGTCTACATCTAACAGGCAGCCAGTGGAGAGAGGCTAAAATAGAAGTGATGTGCTCCCTTCTCCTTGTACCAGTAAGCAGTCTGGCAGCTGCATTCTGGATCAACTGGAGACTGCTGTGTGATTTTTGTGAGAGACACGTTAAGACACCATTACAATAGTCAAGCCAGGATGAAATGAAAGCATGGACAATGATTCCACAGTCCTTGAAACTCAACATGGACCTAATTCTAGAGAGATTCCTGAGGTGGTATAAACATGTCTGGACCGGCTTATTAACATGGTTCTCAAAGGTCAGATTGGAGTCAAAAAGAACCCCAAGGTTCCTGGAGACAGGTTTGACATCAACAAAGAGAGGGCCAAGAGATGACTCCATCTGGGATCGCAGGAGTTCAGGGCCTATGATAAAAATTTTCCGTTTTATCCGAGTTCAGCTGAAGGAAATTGTTAGACATCCAGGTTTTGATGTCACTCAAACAGTTTGATAAACAGGAGAGCTCAGTGAGGTTATTAGGTTTCACTGGCAGATACAGTTGAGTGTCGTCCGCATAACAATGGCAAGAGATGCCGTGTTTGCGCCTGATGGGAGCATGTAAATGGAGAAGAGGATCGGACCTAAGACTGACCCTTGAGGCACTCCACAGTTCAAAGGGGAAGGAGGGGAGCTGTGTTCACCAGTGGTTACATATGATGAACATTTTGTCAGGTAGGAGGAGAACCACTGCAGTGCTGTACCAGACACGCCACACCACCATCAGAGTCTGCTGATCAGGATGTTATGGTCCACTGTGTCAAAAGCTGGAGTTAAGTCCAGTAATACAAGAACAGAGACATCACCAACATCGGCATTCATTAACAGCGTATTGGTAACCCTTAACAAAGCAGTCTCAGTGCTGTGATGTTTCCAAAAACCAGATTGAAACTTTTCAAACACCTGATTCTCAGTTAAGGCTGCAAGGAGCTGAAAGACTTTTCTTGCACTTTAGAAATAAACAGCAGTTTAGAAATAGGTCTGTAGTTGCTACAGGATGTGGGATCAAGACCAGGTTTTTTTAAGAGAGGGTGAATACAAGCAACTTTGAACAGCTCGGGGACACAACCAGAGGACAGTGAACAGTTAATAATAGAAAGAAGGTGAGGACCAACAGCATCAAACACTTTGAACAGGCATTACATCACCAGGACAGGAGGAAGGTTTCATGTGTGTCACAACATCCCAGAGATCACTAGCAGAAACAGGCATGAATGCATTCAGAATGGGTTGGGGACAGGGCACCTCCTCACTGCACAGGAGGAGCAGAAAAGGCAGCTCTGATGTTATTGACCTTATCAATAAAAAAGTTAAGAAACTTGACACATTCCTCCTTGGAGGCGGTGGGCTCTGCACTGTTTGCAGGATATAATAGGTGGTCAGCTGTATTGCATAACAGTCTTGCATAATTTTTGTTGGAATTTATAAGCTCAGAGAAATAATTACTTCTTGCCTCTCCTAAAATCTTGCTGATTGTAAGATTTTAGGAGAGCCTTTCATTGTATAAGGTCTACTTAGCTTCCTGTCTTTTTCCACCTACGTTCAATTTTCTTTCAGTCTCTCTTGAGGCTCAATATGTCCCTGTTCAACCAGTTTTAAACTTAATTTTAGTTTGTATTGGAGCAATGGCATCTAAGATAGAGGTGCAGAGCTTGTTGAAGTTAACTACCAAGACATGTACATCCGAAACATTGGGAAGACTAGAATTTAATTCGAACAGTGAAGAGAATCTAGAGACAGATTCCTTGCTAAGAAAACGGGAGGTCACAGAACGGGCTTTGGTTAAAGGATCATAATGAAGGATAGTGTCAAATATAACACACAGGGGATCTGAGACGCCAGGGTTTATCAGTTCTAAAGAGCCAGTATGTTAGTAGTGAAAGTTGATATTGGTGTATAAACAGCAGAAGATCTCACAGGGTGCTGTTTGTGTGTGTGTGTGTGTGTGTGTGTGTGTGTTTCAGCGGAGCGGAGTCCCTACACTGAGGTGTATCCAGAAATGTGGGTGGAGCCAGAAGCTGCAGCATACACAGCTCCTAAGAAACCCAGAAAGAGCAGTTTGGAGAAACCCAAGATCAAAGAGATTATAGATGAAGGAACCAGAGGTATTACACTCGAATACACTGTACGCACAGAATCTTTACACCAGACATGCTTACACACACACACACACACACACACACACACACACACAGAGGATCATGTAAACTACACACAAACATTTCAGCATTTACACACACGCGCTCATTAAGGATGTTGTTTTTTTGTCTGTTTTCCAGAGAGGCTTGTGTATGAGGTGCGTCAGAAGTGCCGGAATATAGAAGGTAAAAAAGTTGATTTTCGTTACATTATGCTTTGCTTGACCTCAACAGTCGTAGTTCTTCTTTTTCAGCAATGCTGCTGTTCACTTTTAGGTTATAAACCAACTCCTGCTCACTTTTTTAGTTTTTGTGGGCAACATTAAAAAAAACACTCTCAAGTGCAAGTATTTGGGGCAGCTGGTGGTCAAGTGGTTAAGGAGTTGTCCCTGTGATCAGAAGGTCGAGGGTTTGAATCCCAGGACTGCTATTGGCCCCACTGAGGTACCCTCAAGTAAGGTACCGTCCCCACACTCTGCTCCCCGGGCGCTGTGTTCCCGGCTGCCCGCTGCTTCGCTTGGTGAATGGGTTAAATGTGTTTAATACAGAGAAAGAATTTCACACTGTTCACACTGTGCTGTGGTGTGTTCACGTATGACAAATGGACACTTTACACTTAATTGCTTGCTGATGTTGTTTGCAGATTTATGCATATCCTGTGGAAGTCTGAACGTGTCACTGGAGCATCCACTCTTCATTGGAGCCATGTGCCAGAGCTGCAAGGTAAAACGCACCCACACGCGTACACGCCTGTTTTAGGTGACAAGGTATCATTGGTGTGGTGCAGGAAGAATTCTCATCATGGATCTTAACTCACTTTAGGTGCTAGCTAACTGGAACAACAAAATCAAGCGAGCATTAATGTGAACGCCACCTACCTGGTAATGCCTGGTAATGCTGTTAATGAATTATTTATTTCATTCTTCTGCTTTCCCCGTGAAAGAAAACCTGTGTGTGAAAGACTGGAAACCGTTTAGCTCCATTCACTCTCACGTTCTTTTGACGTCATGTTTTTGTATACAGGGGGTCCTCGAGTCACGACGCGGTTCTGTTCCTGCGACAGTGATGTATCACTTCCCGATCATAACACAGTTGTAAGATCAGAATCTAGAACATAATAACACAACCAGGCCAAAGATAAAGGGAAATACACTGAACTGTAGTAAAAGAATAAGTGACACAAAATGAGTGTAAAATCACTCCAGAATGGCGGAGGAGGCCAGCTCCCGCACTCATGCGCGGCGTTATTGCGTATTCTTCCGCCGCGCGCAACCAAACTAGTTCGCCCACGTAGTCTGTATGTACGACGCTAATGGCGTACGCTGAAACACTCACGTGCGTTTTTATGGTAGTGAGCGTAATAAACTCGAAACGTTGTGTGTCCAGACTGTCGTCACCCGAGGACCCCTGTAATGGGAAGAGCTGGAAATGGCCAGGCCTCCTCTAAACCCGCTGGGTGAGTGACTGAAGACGTGTTTGCACTGTGTGTGACTCAGAAAGTGTTTACGCTGTGCGCAGAACTGCTTCCTGGAGTGCGCGTATCAGTACGACGATGACGGATATCAGTCCTACTGCACCATCTGCTGCGGCGGGAGAGAAGTCCTCATGTGCGGGAACAACAACTGCTGCAGGTACGCGTGTATGCGTTTTCCCTTCATCGGCATAAAGTATCGATACAGTCCTTGACGGCTGAATCAAAGTGTCAGAGGGAAATTTATTATCATTCAGATTGTGCAATAAAAAGTGCAGAGCTGAACGAAATTGCATTTCTAAATTGCGTAAACAAACGGAAGTGCATGTTGGATTGGAACAGACAGACAAAAAATAAACAGGAGAAAAACAGGCCGTGTGCTTGTATATTCAGATTATATTCACAGTTCTGTTACCGAGTCGCCATTCAAAAGTTTAGAATCAATAATGGAAGTGATTTTCAATACTATAAGCGCAGTTAAATGTGTAAAATGATTTTTTTTTAAAAACTATCCTGGACAGTTAATATATGTCTCATATATGTTTTTAAAAACAAGACCAAGTGAAACTTATTTGGTCTTATTTACCAAAGAACACTAGATGTCCGAAAGTAACCAGGTTATAAGGCATCTGTAATATAACTCAACACACCTTCATGAATAAGTACAGTGTTTGATAACAATATTTATTACAGTATTTAACAGCTGTTAATTTTTTTATTCAGTGTTGTGAATTCTTTCTTAGAGAGCAGGAGACGTTTTGGATATCTTGAAGCAGAAGTTTCTCTTTATTCAGATCCTCGCTGCTTGGCACTGCAGTCATCAAAAAAGTCGTCTAACTAAGACAGTGATACATCGTAGTTTATATACATTTAGGGGGCAGTGCTTAGATCTAGAGACAGAGCACCTGGGTGACGACCCCAAACAAAGCATGCAAATGAAGTATTCAGGTATAGCAGCCTGCACCATTTACACCAGTCCTAATCCAGTCATCACAACTACTCACAGACTGGGCAGAAGTACCAAGAGCCATTCCAAACAAAAGGCGAACATCTCAGTAATCTGGAACCTCTTGTCTTACAATAAGAGAACAGGAACTGGCAGGAACTTCTTGCTACAACCTTTGCTTGAGAGAATCATTTGTCTGATGTCATCATATTTACCTAAAATGCTAAATACAATGTACTGCACCTTAGGTGTCCATGTGCTGCTATGTCAGAACATAAGATCAGCATATTTTAAACAGTTTCTTAAATTTGTAATCCTACAGTTCCCTAGAGTTC
This sequence comes from Bryconaethiops microstoma, assembly GCA_037577275.1. NCBI lineage: Eukaryota > Metazoa > Chordata > Actinopteri > Characiformes > Alestidae > Bryconaethiops > Bryconaethiops microstoma. Next base: position 7,196 of record JBBJLS010118711.1, on the reverse strand, counting down.
TAATAACTCTCACAAAATACAAATTTAGACACTTTAAAAAATAAAAAATTGTGTTGCTTGTCTGTAGTGATGAAAAGCAGAAACAAACATGCTTCTAGGGTCCGTGAAGTTCTTACAGGTCTTTTCTGGTTGGAACTGCTATATCCTCATGATGGTTGTGGGTCATTTGTTCAATGCAACGCTTGATACTGTAGACGCATAGATAGTATACCAGTAGGAAAAATAACAGCAGAATTGCTTTTTCCTTGATGCACAGCCAGGGTTTACCTAACAGTGCTCCGAACCAGGAAGAATTATCTTCAGTCATTTGTTGTAATTTTTCTGAAAGATCAAGAATATCTCGTTGGATTTTGTTCAAGTTCTCCGTTGGATTACAGTATTTATCAGCTGTTAAATTTTTTATTCAGTGTCATAAAAAGATACTTGGCAAGAAATAAGTATAACATTAAATCTATCAGTGTTTCTCCGCTCTGGCCACTTTAACTCTACTATCCTGCTATTAAATCACCCAACCAGGTACAGCCGTGTCCTTTAAAAGCTGATCCCAAAGCTCCCGCTGACATTATCTTCCCCTTCAAAGTGACACTGTCTGAGATCTGAGATGTGATGTGATCCGAGAGTTTATCAAAGTTTTAATGGTGTCAGGACAAGAATGAAAGCGCTACCAAGAGACCAGGTGTAGCGTGAGGGAAGGGCCCAATCGCAGATATAGACGAGAGAGCAGGCTACCCACGCACTTTGTTATGTGAACGCTCCAAACGGAGTTAGGATTCCCACCAAAGGAGTCCGCGTTCACACACGCACACAGAGAGAGGAGAGAGAGAGAGAGAGGACGAGCCCCTGAAGTACTCACGGTACCGTTAGCGACACTGAGCATTTGAGAGTGGTCTCTAATGACTGTGTGCTGATCTAACCTACTCTTCGCGTGTTTATACTCTCAGTGACGTCACTTCCGACGCCGATTGGCGCCACGTGACCTGGTGCGTTTGACACTCCACTGGAAAAAAACCCCACTGTTTCCAAAACATTGACATAGTGTATGAATTATTTCACAGTGTCCACTACTGTTACTTGTCTCACAAAACCATTTTTTATTAGATGCATCATAGTTTGTTACAAAATGGACAGGTGACAGAAAACATCTTCAAGATAAATGAGAGGATGGTTGGATTATTACATAAAAACATCCATAAAATAGCTGTTTGTTTAGAGCACTCAGGCATTTTCTCAGCTTACCTAGGAGGGTCTCAATGCATTCACTGTATTGCCTTATTTCAATACTGCCTCAGCAAAATGATCCACTTTGATTGCAGTTTGCGTTTATGTTTTTGACACTTCAGGCAGAGACCACAGACAATGTCATACACATAAGCTTAGGCCTGGACGTATAATGTTTGCCAGTATCATGTGTCATTTGTAGAAGTGATACACACTTAAAAATGGCAAGAAAACTGCAATGAGAAATTTTACTACCACATGACTTCATGGCTCTGTTTGAACAGTTGAATAAAACATTGTGTCCTGCCACTAATCCAGTTCACTAATTATGTTTGATCTGGCATGTGGATCTACATGCTAATCTGCTCTGCCAATTCACTCAATTCACAGGACCGCCATCTTAAAATCAAAATCGAGGCAGAATTGGGAAAATTCTGTAGTCAGATTGTAAAGATGAGAAATGGTGAAAGCAGAGTATAATATTACTATTTCAATTTAATGCTACAAATATTACGGATCTGCACAGATGCTTGAGTCTAATTTGAGGTGTCAGTATTTTAATACTGAAATCACTATTTCATCACGGGAACACAGAAAAAATATATACAAGCCAAAAGTTCAGTAAAACAGAGTTTAAAATGTGATGGTTTTGCTTAAATACAAGTGTATTAAATCAGTGGGGTGCACCATCACACCGCTGTAAACATGTTAGCTTAGCTTTTTAGCTTATCTAAGGAAGCTGCCAGTACTCATCCAGTCCGAAAACCCACCGATTTCTCGTTGGCTATTTTTGAATTATAAAAAAAATCCTTTGAATTATAAAAAAATATCCGTACACATTTCTAATATTTATAAACAGGACACTTTCACAATCCTACATCCATACAATCTGATTCCAGAATTTTCCCACCTCAGCCTTGCTTTGGATGTCAAGATGGTAGTCCTGTGAAATGAGAATATTTATTCAGTGAGGCTAAGACAAAACCAAGGCCAGCAGTTAGAAAATGAATATTATGCAAATATTTGTACATTAAATCTATGTTTTGGTGTTTTCTGCTGTGGTTCTTTTTCCTACTGTTTGGTCACTTCAGTACTGTTAGCTCCCAAGTGGGTAACATTTGGCAGAAAGGTAAAAGACACATGCATCCAAACATGCAATGAAACAAAGGTTTTTAAAGAAAAAGATTTGGGGGTTTGCTTGAAAAAAAGAAGTTTTAAGCCTTGTAAACCCATCCCTGGGGCCGATTTCCACCTCAGTTGCAAAAGTTAATCTTAAATGACTATTTCCCTAGATTATCCTGTGTTGTGGGGAGTCTATAATCGAGTCTTTACTCCTCCAGTCTACTACCAGCCCAGCAGGGTTGCCTCGGTTCTGAATCATAAATCTTAAATGTGTTCATTGTTTAAAAAGCTAAATTGATTATGGAGGAAGATAAACTTGTCAAGTTGTAGAAACAGCATGGATGTCTATATATAACAGCTATATAATGTCTACGTATGCAAGTTTCAATACATTAAATTTAAAACCTTTTTAAGAAAATTATGAATGTAATTTAAGAACGGTTTCATGACTACACTTTAAAATGTACAAAAGGTAAAAGAAAATCTGCTAGTTCAAACCATGCAATGTACACTGTCTTGTCTTTTCCACACTAGAATATTTTGACAGTACTGGAATCAGGAAACGTGGCTTTGGAACCAGTTCGCCTATGTTTTCATTGCTATTATATGACAGCTGTTTTGTTACAGTATGTAAAACCCACAGCATCTCTGTTTTTAATGTTGGCGTTGATCCAAACACTGTCAAGAGGTCGCTGACTTAGCGTCTCATGCTCGGCCCAAGTCCCGGAATTTACAACTTTACAACACTGGGTAAAAGCCTGGAGACTTTTAGCTGCAATTTTATGCGCCTTATTTCATATATTACTCCAGTGCCTTTACACCAAGCTGCCCAAATTTGGCATCATCTTGCACAATGTGGCTTCATATTTGCTGTTTTTACTGGTTTTGAGCAACCATTAAATGCTTCATTCTCAAGCCAGGACTCGCTAAACTTGCACATATCCCTGCAGACTAATGCAAAATCAAATAAAGGTACCTAGAAAATGCCATACAACTTTGCAAATCATCCAGCTTAGTGTATGGTCATGAATTCCAAACTGGTAGTAAAGTTTATATCAGCTATCAGTTCCACCTTGGTGTTGTTTGTAGTTTTATTACAGCGGCGCTGCATCTGGACCACTGGAAGAAAAAAACAGAATGCACAGCCATCAGACAAATTTGTGCTGTAAAAACATTTGCCCCCCCACCAAAAATAAAAAGAAAGAAACAAGATGGATATAGCATTAAATACACATTTACATTTACAATATAAGTGCCTGCTTTTCACTGGATCTGTAGCTCATGGTGTCGCTATATATATATATCCCAAGAGTTCACGAGAATGTGGTTCCACTTCAGTACCAGATCATTCAAAATCAAGGAATGTGGATGGGAAAGGAAAGTCTTATTCAAATATTTAGAAGCAGCCCCTGTCTCACGCAAGGCACCGTGTTATTTCCTGTGGCATATGTTTCCGTGACAAAACGACCAGACATAGGCGGCAGAGATTTCATCTGGTGAGAGATGTTGTAATGAGTGACCACCTGTTGCTGATCAGTCACATAGTATGTAAACCACGACCACTTTAAGATTCCTGATAACACTACAGCAAGTTCTGGTGATGTTGAAAGTCATATAGCATATCCAGTGTACATTACATTAAACAGGTCATGCAGAGTGATGTCTCCTGTCTATTATTACTCATTATTAAACATTAAAGTCACCTGTAAAGGGTAGGAAAGCTAGTTTAGTCTCTGGACCACACCGCTGCTAAACTGGCCAGTTTGTTATACAGTAACCCCCCAGGTTTACGCGGCCCAAGAGTCGTGGATTCAATCACACGCAGATTTTTTCTGAGAACCTAACTGAAATCTCCACAATAACGCGGATCCTGCAAATATTCTCCGCATTTTTTTTTGTTGTGCTTTTTTGTGGCAATATGTTTTTAGTTGAAAATTATTAAGGAAAATATATTTTAATAATTTTGTAATATAAATATTAAAGTAAATTAAGCTACATTTCCATAAAAATCTAACTGTATAAATGTTTTTGTACACAAAGAAAGCACGTCTTTCGTGCTGCCTGAGGCACAGTAAATCTCAAGAGTTCTTTTTATTCTTTTTCAAAGCGCCATTGATATATTTTAATTAAACACATATTTGAAAACTAGATGATTCAATGTTTCTAGTGCTGTTACTATGACAAAAATGTAAATGTTTCTAGGACAAAAACTGGCGGAACTTTAGATGATCATTTTGTAACAGTCGAAATATCCCTCAGGAGGGATTGCCGACCTCAGAGGATTAAATGCCCCTGTATTATTACTGTATTTACCCTGCTTATACCAAAGAAAACGCCATAAATTAAACTGTCCAGCACGTATACGGGTTTAATAATAATAATAATAATAATAATAATAAATGGTTTACCTTTACATTTTCGCTAAGGGTGATGTATTGAATTGAGTTTAAAATGAAATATAAAAATAGGCATTTTAAGACTTTTTTTTTACCAAAACACAATATGGTTTTTCATTATAAGCGAGTGCTCTTAGAATGTAATCCCCGCCAGAAGCAGGGGATTACTGTACACAGATACATTTGAAATGTATTTGCTCTGCAGAGATGATAGGACCCAAAACTGAGTGAGGCTTGTTCATGTGGCTGAATCATTTTACCACATTCTCACAATCTGAATTAATACATTTAAAATCCACTGGAGAATTTAACGAGCATTTAGAATTCAAGATTCAGTTTCCACAGATCAGTAGCAGCATCCGCCACTGCTATAGGTGAGAATATCAGTTTTACTCTTAAGTTTATCATGTGACATATAATATTAATAAACAATTATGTTCTGTTGAAATATCCAAAATGAACTCAGGCTTGTGTTAATTTGTCTTGGCACAGTGTCAACTTTAGTCCACTGTTTGTGAAGGTAGACAGCCGTGAAAAGCTAACCTCTACTATTACTATTACTACAATCATTTGGCAGACACTTTTATTCAAAGTCACTAACAATACAAGGACACAGTCAAGCTTCAGGACATTATGAGAACCAGAGGCAAATAGATGTCACTCTGTAAGCAAGAGTTAATGACTTGAACTTAATTCGGGCAGCCATGGGTGGCTATATTCACTAATTGATTAATTAATAATCAATATTAAAGCATGAGCTGTTGGTCCAACTAGTTCAGGCGGGATACAGTAATTAAACTTATAATGCTCTTCTTAATTGCCCTGTAAAAAATAGTTTTACTTGAATAGGGGACTTAGTTGATCAATTGAATTATTATTAATTTAAGAGCAACAGTAGTGTTATCGCAGCCAAAGAAGAGACTTCGCCTTTCTGGACAAGAAACTGAATCACTGGTCACGATAAGACAACATTTATTTACCACACTAGACAAACATAAAACATACAAATACAAAGTAAAACAAATGTGAAAGATGATGGGCTAATGGTATTGATAAGTTTACTGAAAGTTACTGAAAGTCCCTGAACAGCGAGCTTCATGAAACAACACAACTTCAGTAATTAACAAAGGTTAGCACGCGTGTGGTCAACCTTGCACCAAGATTATCCGAATGAAAAGGTAACTGTTATACTTATTCACTTGGTTCAGAAGGAAGTTGGAGTTAGGAGTTTCAGAGTCTGTTCGGAGTTCAGCAGGGTCGGAGCATGAAGTTGAAGATGATGAAGTTGCAGTTCAGAGTCCTTGAAGCTTGCAGAGGTGAATGATGAGTTTCAGGTGATGAGCCAGAGTGGCTTGAGTTTGGTTCGGTGGTGAAGCTCAGCTTGATGTTCTTGGAGAGTCTCAGGTCCAGCTCATCTTAGCTTTGTTCTGTCTGAGTATTGAGGATTTATATGCTCACAGAGCCTGGGTCCTCTGGCCAATCAGCAAGGGGCAGAGCTGGGGGTTGCAAGGCTTCCCCCCATGGAGAAGGAGGGGGGTCAACTTTATGATTCAGGCTGTGGAACTTCTCATTTGACAGAATAAAGTTCATAACTTTCAAACAGTCCATAATTGCAACTTGAGGCTTGTAATTTCGGTTCTGTTGTGTTCGGTTTAGTTGGGGTCACATTGATACCAAACATGCCATACTTTTAACAATGTTTCACAGATTATAGCTTAATTTACATACACAGGACAATTATTAAGTAACAGAAGACTTCAACATGCATGAACACCATGTTGTTACAATTCCCTTCAGTAATCCACCAATTCTTATTCCTATACATGTTCAGAAATTTAAGTTTTAGTGAAAAATCAATTAAATCGTTGTGTTCCTTTGTCTAGCTCTGTGGCCTGAGCACATGGCTGTCAGAGTTGATTTATTTTTTTTCTTACAGAGATGTCCTTATTTCCACATTTATATTGCTAAGTGTATGTTTCTAAGTGAAATGGATATTTAAAACATGGAGATTAGGCTTCCCTGATTATTTTAAGACAAACATGATTAATTTATCATAAAGAAAAAAAAGAAACTCGAAAAAGAACTATGATTTTCTCTTATCTGGTCCGCACAAATAATCTGGTTGATACCAGGGTTATTTGCTAATTAAATGGGGAGAGTTAGCAGAAATAAGTTTACAGAAATAAGTATTTTTCAAAGAAAACTGCAGAAATGTCTCTGTCTCTCTTCCTGATGCATGCAGCATGGAGGGGGAGTGTGAGGGGGAGTGAAGGGTGAGATAGGTGATCATGATAAGACGGCCTGGTATTGTCCTAGAGTCTCTAATACCCCTTTTCCACTGCTCTGGTTCCCGTGCCGGTTCCCAATTTTGGAACCAGTGCCATGCTTTTCCACAGAAAAATAATAGGTGCCGGTGCCCTAAAACAAGCACCGAACCGGCCCCTAAACTGTGCTGGTCTA
>JBBJLS010118702.1:0-17973 GCA_037577275.1 Bryconaethiops microstoma | reverse complement strand
GGGGGAACAAAGAATGCCCCTCTGATAGGAAGCAAATGTGAGGGGACAGTTTAGGTTGATGAGATGGGGGTGACATGTAAGGAGGCGGGGAGTTAAAGAGTATAAAAGTGTATGTTAATATGCATTCGAGGCCTCTCTGCAGAGAATGCCGGCGGAAATTTTATGACCATACAATAAAACGCCTATATTTCTGAATCAAGAGCCGATTTCACTTATTTTCTTCGAACTCAAAAGATTCCCCCACAGAGCCCCCTCGGGGGAGCCCCTCACCGTCCTCCAGGGCAGTGACCCCTACTGGGAGCCCCTCACTGTCCTCAGGGGCGGAGCCCCCTACGGGGAGCCCCTCACTGTTATTGTGGGCGGAGCCCTCTACAGGGAGCCGCTCCGTGTCCTTTGGGACTGAGCTCCCTCCGGGATCAAACCCCCTCACCCACAGTGGCCGCAAATGAGACTCACTGTTCCCGCCAGGGGCTCGCCTCACTGGGCAAGTTGGGCACGAGCCTGGGAGAAAGAGTGTCAGAGAAAGTCATGGATATATACATGTGTCCCCTCTTCTCCCCAATGATAGTAGGCGGAGACTTCCATTTCAGATTCTTTTTTTTTAAAGAAGAAAACCAAAAGTCATGAGGGCCCACAAACCAAAACTCATTGCTTCCAAAACCAAAGGAGTCAGAAGAAAAACAAACATCAGATTATTCTGATGGTGGACCGACAACTAAGGCCCAACTAAACCGAACTTAAATATAAAACACAATCACTCCTGAGCACACTGGCAGCTGAAACAAATAATTACTTAACTAACACCAGGTGTGCTCTGGAATCCAAAAACAAAACCTTGGCGGCCTCTAGCTGCCACACACAGTCACTGTCCCCAAGCCTGACAACATGTGCACATATTATTTATGTACACTCATAGGTGTTTCCATTAAATCACCTTCTTAGTTTTTCCAGGAGTAATAATGATGATTAGTAAATTATGCGTCACCTTTCAGTCTTACTTTTTTGAATATATCACAAGTGTACTGAACCATTAACCCTGAATCATTTATTAGACCAATTATGAGCTGACTGTATTGTTACATTCCTACTCACGTCGATACCGCAGCATTAAGAGGTGAGCCGCGGTGTTGAGCCTGTCACCAGTATATTAACAGCCTTTTATCCTTTATCTGAGTGCTGCCATCTTCATGTAGCTTTTATTTGGATTTATGACCTTCTCTACACAAGATATTTCAGATATTTTGAAATACTCCTATTTTCATTCCCACAGGGGAATGAGAAATTGGTTCTAAAGGGCCCAGATCTCTGCATGGAGCATACATATTTGGCAAGTGCACCAATGGTCCCTGTAACCCATGTTTTTATTGGCCTGAATTAGGACTAAAATTAGCCTGCATGTACGTTAAGTTAACACAGTTAACACAATGACAGTATGGGTTATATCTTAAATGGTTATTCATTTCAATATATGTTTTATTAAATAAAAAAAAATTACATTTAAAACATCCCATCACGTCAGCAAGAGAATATAGGCAGTGAACAAATTTTAACAAATTAAGGTTGTCAAATGAATGAATAATTAAATACAACAGGTATGGTTGCAGTCATACCCCAAAAAGAAAGGTGGCAGTCTTGAAATACTGCAGTAAGATAGGCAGCCCTAAACATGAATACAACATGCATATTAATAAATTGTGAGCCTAGGGAAGGTGTGGCCAGCACAATGTTATTCTGGCTAAAGGTTAATGCAACTGATTCAGTGCCATTCTGAAGATATTCTGGACACAGTGTGATTAACGGTGCACTAAGAGCATTGTATGTGTGGGTAGAGCAGTGCCGCTGCATATACTTTAACTAGAGGAATTTCTCATTTGAAAGCAAAACCCCCAGTGATCTATGCAGGCCACTGCCTGCAGTACTAAGCAACAGCTGGGAAACATTACTTTGTGAGGAGAGGGAGAGAGAGAAAGTGAATGTTTTTCTTATATCAAAAAATGAGGGGAAAATGAAGCAGTATGTTTGTAAAGGGACCTCTCATGTTGGGACCTCTGTTCCCTCAACAGCTCCAGCAAAACATCCCGGAGCATATACATTCATTAATTAACTACTATTTATTTTTTCATTTTGTCTTGCCTCTTGGCAGTGTAACGGCGCAGCTTCCTATCAAGAGGAGGGGCTTAATAATGTAGAGCCCCGGTGCATAGCTCTCCACTGGGCAAAGCTAGTCTTTGCTTTCAAACTAGTTACATATTACTTAACCTTCTTTTCCAGCAATAGATGAAGAAACTAGTTCTATGATTTACCTTGAAACGTGGAATAACTATCTTTGCATGTTTGAGGATTAAACTTGACTATTTTAAAATGTATCATCATCATTTATTAGCAGTGATGTGAAACTTGAAACTGATGTGTTGGATAAGGCAGCTATTGATTATTTCTACAATCATTTTATTCTTTGGTTATTATTCAATGAATTGACTCATCAGAGCATTTAATGCAGTTTCTTCTCACTTTTTCACAAAGATTTTACTACTTAGTAGTAGTATAATGCCATCTGTCATTATGTCCACATGTCCCAGACAATCATCACAGTGCAAGAGCATCTTTTTTAAGTTAACTTCCACAGTTAACTTTGTTTGCCCTATCACATTTGGCTGCTTTGGAAATATTCTGCTTTGACAGCTTTGAAAACTGCTAATTTAACCCTGCTGTTAAAAGCAATAGTACAGTTACAATTTATATATGTGAATACATAACATGCTTCTGGCCTTTTTGTTAAATGCCTATAAACCCCTTGAGATGAATGGAGGAGTAATACAAAACACTAGTTCATTGGCAATGTATAACTCAACAGAGCATCTCTGCAGTTGCATAAGTTGTGTAGAACACATTGGTACATAAGTTTACTAATTCCACAGATTTTTTTTGTTTTTGCACAATTAAACATTTAAGATTTAAATAAATTCTGCATTCTGCATAGTTGTAGAGAAACTTACAGGAACCAGACATCTGGAGAGATAAATACCTCTAAAAATTTACTCACAGAAAACTGTTACACAAAATTGTTATGAATATGGTACTCAATGCCCAGAACAATGTTTAAGGATTGCTTTAACATAAGATTTTTATGTTATGGGCTGCATGCAGGGTGCTATAATGCATAATAACAATAAATACATTACATATACAAACACAGATAATATGTGTACTCTCATTATTGGTTTTAAATGGTAAATAAATGGGATATAGTAGTGTGTAGACATCATCACCCCTGGTTACTCACCCTACCACTGTAATGAAATCTGAGATGTTTTTTCTACAATAGACTGTAAATGAACTTTGCAGCTGCCTTTGTGTCTGCTGATTAATGTGGTCCTTCCAAGCTGTGGTCATAGGCATCCCTACCCACAACCAAAGGTGGTTTAAGAGATTAGATCACCAAGACATATTAGAGCCTGTTCACACGTGTACTCAGCACTGTGGTCACACCACACAGGATGTTAATGCCATGTGTAAACAGGGACTATGTTACATATTCATGAAATGTGTTTGAAATACAAAGCTGGTGTTTTGATGCAGAATTGAATTAAAAGAGCTGTACAGAATATTTTGGTATTAAAATAAAATTGCATATTGTGCTCATCATACTAGACACTCAAATCAATTCTAATTGATCACTGACAAGAATTTGGCTCTCATGCAGTTTCTCAAGCCACTTTTCAGAAGTCTTGTCTCAGCTTTGGTTTCTTTTAGTTCCAGCATAAGCCCTTTTTTATTGTTTGATGTTTGGGGAAAAAAGGCAGGTGTATATACCAAAATAAAGACCTCATTAAGGTATCCAGCAAGACGGATTGTTTAGCAGCCATTTATATAACACCTACACACTGCTCTTTCACAGTGAGTCATGGTGAATGATTACAGCTAATTCTCCTCACCACAGAGCAACGTGATTAGCCAGACTGGCCTCATCACTCCTGCTGACATACACACTGGCATACATAAGCATTTAACCTTAGAATGCTGTCTGTAAGGTGATGTCAGGAGATGAAAACCTACTAAGCTGAAATGTTTCACTGAAAGTGATTTTAAGGTATTCTAAGACAAACTATGAAAAATCCAAGACTTTTCTAGAATACGCTGCAACTGAATATGGTTAAATGTTTCAATCCCATCCCTTTAAAGTGACTGCTGGGTGGTGCTGTAAACAAGGCATCCAAATGGTGGCAGTGTCTCTTTGGTAATTTACCAAAGCACCAGTACTGCTCTCCAGTCAAGGTGTGTGTGCTAGTCATCCTTAATCCTCTTGCGACAAAAGATACCAAGTGGTTAATCTGCACTGCTCATTTGTTGTGTTCTGAGTACACAACAAACGTTCCAAGAGCACCCGCTTAAAATGAGAACCGGCGTTGTTGGGTAGTGGTAAAAAAAAATGCCTAAAATGCCTATTTTCATAGTGTAAACCCTAAATATGCCCCCTAATATGCTCCCAAAGCACTTTAATTTCATTTAAAACTCATTACCCTTAAAGAAAATGTAAAGATAAACCCGTATCCATACTGTATAGTTTACACTGAACTCCCGCAGTGGTAGAATGTAAATACCGATATTACCACTGTATAGACTGTACTGTAATAATTCATGCACGTGCGTTTTCTTTGTTATGCGTGGTTGTTTTCATTGGCATGAGCAGTTAAATACAGTAATAATTTCCTTTAATTTACAGTTATGAAAATACAGGGCTTTAAGAAGAACAAAACAAAAAAAACATGAGAACACTCAAGACGCTCCAAGGTGGAAATTCTGGGCAGCAGCTAATGAACACCAAGGAAAAATAAATTAAGTGCTCGGATTGGCTACTTTCAAACCTCCCGCCTCTGAGTATAGCAAGGGATGCGTCACAGGGCAGTAGCCAATCAGCAGCAAGGAGAAATAAATAGTGTGCTGGGATTGGCTACTTTCAAGCCTCCCGCCTCTGAGTACGGTGGTATTTCACCGTCCCAAGATGCGTTGTTGTGTTTTGGTAAAAATGTTTTAAAATGCCTATTTTTATAGTGTAAACCCTAAATATGCCCCCAAATATGAACCCAAAAACACTTCAATTTCATTTTCAACTCAATTTAATACATTACCCTTAACAAAAATGTAAAGGTAAACCGTATTCATCCTGTACAGTTTACACTGAACTCCTGCAGACCTAGAATGTAAATACTGATATTATAATTTAGCACTAAAGAATTATATATTGCCACGAAAAAAGCAAAAAAAAGTGCAGGATATCTGCGTTTCCACAAATTTTCTGGAGTTTTCGCTTGATTCTTTTGGTTCGTGTGATTCTAAGAAAAAATGACACTTTAATTTCATTTTAAACTCAGCTTATACATTACCCTTAAAATATAATGGTAAAGCTTTATTATTATTATTATTATTTATTATTATTATTATTATTAGTTTATTATTATTATTAAACCCGTATATGTGCTGGACAGTGTACACTGAACTGCCGTCTCCCACGGAATGCACGGGCGTTTTCTTTGATTAATTCATGCACGGGCGTTTTCTTTGGTATGTGCTGCCATTTTCTTTGGTATGAGCAGGGTAAACACAGTAATGTTTTAATTGAATTTTTTGTAATAAAATACAGTAAAATGTACAGGTAATCACCAATAATTTTTACAGTTCAATAATTTACTGTTCGCCGGGGGGCGCCTCTACAGTCCGACCCTGCTCTGAGTACAGCGGTATTTAATCCTCTGAGGTGGGCAATCCCTTCTGAGGGATATTTCAACTGTTCCAAAACAATCATCTGAATTTCCGCAAGTTTTTGTAACAAAACACATCAGATGCAGGTGCTGTTCCTCAGCTTGCGTCCTGGGTTTGGTTGGATATGAGGATATTGCAGTGTGCTGAAAGCTGGAACCAGGGAATAACATCAAATCCACTTACTGTTGTTGTGTTTATTTGTCCAAGGTTTTTTTTGCCAGCCATTTTTCATTAACAAACTGTAATGTAAGTTTGTAACTTTTTCCCCCCATCAATTCAATTTACTATTCCCTACTGTGACTTTGTAAATTGAAGCTGCTCACTAAGCATTGTCAATAGAAATGAAATAAAAGTGAACCACATTTGCGTTCCAGTGATGACATGTGTTGTGATTTGGAAATATGCCAGACAGGGCAGAAGTCTAACTGAAAGTGAACTCACCTGATTTTACATCTCTTGGGATCCTCCACCATTTTAAGGAAGACAAGCTGGTTTTCCAGTCTGGCGAGGAGCAGTTCTGCTTGTTTGTTCCAGAAGGGAAATATGTGGGTGGGTAGCAAAGGTGGGGGATTTTTCAAGACAATCTCAAGGAATCCATAGCTGGGTGAAATTTGGAGGGTTACTGGGTACAGCTCTCTCCAGCAGGGAACACATACTGACAAACAACTGTGGAGATAGCTCTATCTATTCACACCCATACCTTTTCACCACTACAGGGAGAAGAGAAAGGAAAAAAGAAGAAAGCAAAAAAATTCAAGGTTAAAGCGATAAAGAATGGAGAAATATCCTTTTTTGTGCGGATGGCTGGACTTGGATGTTCCTGACATTTTCTTCTGCTGTTTGCTTTCTTTGCAGTTTTCATTTGCCTTCCTGATATATGTCAAGGTTCATAGCCCCTTCACTGGCACCAGAGAGGCAGAAGGTTGCAGGCTTAGTATGCGCTTGCCTTGGTTGTCATGGTTGCCGGATAGAGTGTGATCTCTGTGGCGGCGGAATCTCAGTCTCTGTCTGTCTCAAAATTGCTTCTGGCTGGCTCTCTTTTTCTTTATTTGTCTCCCTACGTCCCTACATCTCCCTACATACCTCTATCCTTCTGTCTTTCTCTCCAGCTTTCTTCCTTCTCTTTCCCTCAGCTTCTTTTTTTTCTCCCTTCTGCTTCAACCTCTCCTCCTACTCGCATTATCTCCCCTATTCTCCCCACCCCTCTCTCTCTCTCTCTCTCTCTCTCTCTCTCGCTCTCTCTCTCTCTCTCTCTCTCCCTTCCTCTATGCGGCATCCCCCTAGTACCCTCAAACCTCTCACTCTGTGCTTCTCAATGTTTAGTCTTGCTTTCTCACACTTTCTTAAAACCTTGTTGAATGTGACAGTGGCTGCTCTTTGTCTCCAAGGCACTCCGCCAATGCACTACTTGCCATGAACCCACAGTTGTCTTCTTGAATTGCCCCCTAAGTCTCTCCTGACACCCCTTTCAATATGCTAAGAATGGGGTATCTGTAGTGTGGTGCTTATTGCTCTCCCCCCTCGTCTCATGTGCTCGTCTCACAGTGAGCGCTCATTGAGTACGATAGGTGTGTGCCAACTATCAACTCAGTTCTTCTGAAAAACAAGACAGGCTGTTGTTTTGTTTGCTGTTGATGCAGGAAATTGTGGTGACTGCCACATCACACAGACACAGAGAGACACAAGACACCGAGGTAGTGTAAAATAAAAAGTAAGATAAAATACAATAATACAATAAATAAATAAATAAATAAGTCTAATATGAGTCTAAATAGAATCTAATTAAAATCCAAATAAAATAAAGTTAAAAATAAAAATTGTGGAAGAAGTAATAATATTGCACATAAGATATTACAGTAATTAAGTGATTTAGCACCATACAGAGAACAGCATACGATATTGCACATAATATTTGGTACCTGATAAGAGCGTTGCATAATATTGCACATAGACTGTTGCACATCACAGCAAAAATAATGCACATAGTCTTCCACACAAAGATAGTTTTTAAATCCGTAATAAATAAACAGAAAGTAGCAGCAGGCTATTGCACAAATTATTGTGTTGGTGTGTGACTGAGGGAGGAGTTGTAGAGTCTTATTACAGCACCTTAAGCTGGTCAGCTAAAGATACTTCTCAGATCGTTCACCACCCTGTGGATTGGGTGTTCTACATTGTCCACCATAGACTGAAGTCCGGACAATGTTCTACTTTCAGCCACAGTTTCCATGCTATCCAGTTCCTCACCCACCACTGAGCCAGCTTTCCTGATCAGTTTGTTAAGTCTCTTCTTAAAGTACCAGTGTTGTTACTTCTGGCAGATTTTTTTGTGTGGCCAGGGCATTCAAGATATATGTTCTGTTGTCACTTCTGCACCAATGGCTCCCACTTGTTGCTGACCCTCAGGGTTACTGGTTAGATTAGTACTGGTTAGATTCACTGGGAGAAATGATAGTGACTTCAATTGTAATGAACAATTGGCTATATCTAAATGTGTGTCTAATGGTACATAAATCGTGTCAGTAGATGGTAGAACAATATATTCTACTTCTTAATCAAAGAACAAGGAAAAAAATAATTGAAAGAAAACAAGTAATTCAGAAATGCCTTCCAGTGCTATGGTCCATGTCAAATCAAGTCAAGTAGGTGTAGGCATACACAGTGATACTGTGACAGAATACCACAAGACTACAGAAGCTCAGGCAGGGCAGCACTAAGAGAGAGTGCAAAAAAGTACAATAAAGTCGACAGAAACAACATTTGTTTCTGTCGACTACAACATACAGTGCAGTCGACAGAAACAAAGCCTGAACACAGCAATAATAAATTGTGCAAAAATAGCAAGTAGCAGCAGCAAAATTACAAAAGTGTACAGTAAATTAATAAATACAGGTTATTTATAGTTTCAACTGGACAATACATTTTCTTTCTTTTTGGCAGAATGATGAAAAAAGAAAGGAGAAAGGAAGCAATGTAGCAATGTGTGCGTGCGCATGCTCGTGTGTGTGTGTGTGTGTGTGTGTGTGTGTGTGTGTGTGTGTGTGTGTGTGTGTGTGTGTGTGTGTGTGTGTGTGTGTTTTGGAGTACACAATTATTCAGTTCTGATTTCAAGTCTGATGGCCTACAGGAAAATACTATTCTCCATCCTGGTAATGAAGCCCTGCAAAACAAAGCTGCTAAATCACAGTGTGAGACAAAGGACAATAGAAAGGCGTAACTGGATGGGAATTGTAAAGGATTTGACACAGACACCACACTGCAACAGTTGGCTTAGGCTGTCACAGACTCTCACTTTCATTGTGTAGGCTCTGAGGACTCTTGAGCTGAAGAATATCAACCAGCCTCTTTCACAGATAAAACAGTACTGGCAAAAGAGCATGAGGAAAAAAAAGCATGAGGAAAATCTCAGTGCTGAGCTTGGTACAGATGCAGGGACTCTGACATTGTCTCACACAGGTTGAATCAAAAAGGTAAAGGATGAATTGTGCATTGAAAAATAACCTTGGGATGTGGAAGCCTAAACTACACTTTTAATACATGCAATGTGTGTTCATTTATCTTTATGTAGTAGCATAGAGATTGGCTGTGGTGGCTTTTGGGTCCAGGTGAGTTAAACAACCACCATTGGAGGGCATATAGTGCTCTCCTAGGCTCACCCCTTCCTGTTGAGTGGATACTGTTTTTGATGCACTTTGCTCCTACAGCTCATACAGGTAAGCAAGAAGCACCACCCTTAATTGCAGTTTGGTGTGACTTGGTTTAAGTTGCTTAGATTGTCGTGGCGTGTCCTTTTATATTTGCCTTTTTTGCTCTGGCTTCCCTGTTCCAAGTACTGGCTTTTACTACTGACTGATGTTGGTAGGACCTGCTCTATTTTGTCATTGTGCACTTTTTACAGATTGAGTTTTATAATGGAGCTTTGCCGCAGGTAATCACTGAAGTAGATTAAAGACTGTTGATTCTGTCACACACACGACTCACGTGACACGCACAAGGTGCTGGAAATGTTGGGGGTCACACAGCATATAGACAAGGAAATGGTAAGCAACCGGTGCTCCGACATTGAGTCCTCTGTCCATATCGACCATTGTGTGTTTGTGAATGCATTCTGTTATCGTGGTCCAGGGCAGACACGCACACGAAACGAGCACTGCTGTTTTGCCTCTGGTGGTGTTGTGGAGAATTGGAACAAAAATCTGAAAAGTCTGAAACGTTTTCAAAGTCAAAAAATCTAAAGGAGTCAGAAAGATGCAGTGTCGCTGTTTTATTCAAAATTTAAAGCCGTGGCCAGTGAGAGCTGCCTCAGAGCACGCTCCCCAACTGGGCTTTGCACAGGGTTCTTATAGGCCTCAAAATCCAATGCCCATTTTTTAAATTAAACCCACAGATGGATTTTCCACCAATAAAGTTTAATCACCTTATTTTCTTAACTCCATCTTTCTTCGTTTCTACCAATAATTAATTACAATATTATTTATTTCTAATTAATATTTAGTCCCATGTGACCGCATCTGGCCAGCAATATTTATCATACGAATACACCTCTATTTTTTTTTTTAAATGTACTTTTGAGTGCACTGAGTGCAACATCTCCAGTCTGGCCTTCAAAGACACCTGCATAGGAAGTTACTGGACCATCTTCAACTTAAGGGAGCATTAAGGCTTACCAGCTTCTGAGGGAGACGGTTCACTGAGTTCAAACTCTACTGTACGGGACATTCAGTCAGACAAAGCAATCGGTCAGACAATTGTAATGGATATTATGTTAAAACCCATATGTTTCTACCATGCCAAACACCCTCGATCAGTAAAATGACCCTTTACATCCCCACTCTGAATGCTAAGTAGATAAAACTAATAATAACTGCTCATGGATTTTTTTTTAAATAAAAAAATAAACTGAAAACCAGCATGCATAAGTATGGTAAATAAAACTGATTATTATGACTCGTAGTACATGCAATAACTGGTAACAAAATAACTGGTAACCTCGGCCAATCAAGGCGCAGGGGGGAGGGTGCTCTTCCTCCAAAATTGGGCAAAAAAAACAGGCCACATTCAGGCCTTAGATGCGTAGAGGTGAAAAATTCCCACTTTACCCAGATGTTGCAGTAGTGCCATCAGTGCTTGGATTTAGCAGTCCCTGTCTTGGTCAGAGGATACCCTACTACTCCAAAAACTACAACAAGTGAACTAAGTGAAATAATAAATCAAAAGGTGGATGGATACATTAGGTGCTCATAAAAGGATTACAAAGATTAGAAAACCTTTCCTACAAGTACTGAACCAACTGAAACATAAAGGATATGTTGAGTGCTACTAAAAATACTGAAATGGAAACATGCAAAACAAACATGAGAGAATAATAAAAAAATTGCCCTCAAAGTCCTTTTCAAACGGCTGGAACGCCAGTCCATCCTATTCACCTGTTTTGTACTCCACATACAGTAGCACGGTACCGATGGTGTGTACCTGGAGAGGTCACCAGTACTTCACTGGTCATACGTTTCAGGTTATAATTATAGTAATAATAATAGAAAGTAATAGGTACATACCCAAGGCAATAAGTTTCAAGATGTAAGTTGAATCTAGTGCCAGATTCGGGAATAAGGATATCTTCCTCTGCACCCTCCACTAAGAAACACATACTCAATACAAAGAACATCATGATCAGGATAGTCCTGTATTAAGGACTGTATATAGGCCAGACTCACATTATGTTGGCCAATAAAGTATTCTTCAGTGAATCCAAATGGTGAGTAGAAAGAGCCAACCTCAGGATGTGGGACAAATGAATGATGGATCATAGCAATGTGGACAGGGACAGAATTATCAATTGGAATATACATTTGCCTCCTTCTGTTTGGCTGCCGGGAAAGGAAAACTGTAGCAGGAGCTTTCCTTCTTTGGGTCTGCGTCCTTAGCCTGAAATAGATGGTTAGGATTGTTTAGTCATATCTATTCTACTAAAATCTTGGCAGAAGAATATTAAAAACATCAACCTGCCAAATTACTAATCAAATGCAAATTTATCACTGCAATTGGCAATGTACAAATGAAATGGCTTTTCATAATTTGGTGTTGCTAATACTGGTGCTGGTTGCATTTCCTGTTTCAAACTTTCAAAGGCCACAAATGCATCTGCTGTCAATTTTAATGATGCATTTAAAGTTTTTTCCCTATCTCTGTTATTGAGGCTCTCAAGGGTGCAGTTTTTATTCAAGATTCTTGTCACTGTCTACTGTCACATACCCCAGAGGGAAGCGTCACCGGAGTACTGAGTCTGGAGAACCCCATTGTGTCCACGTGCAGGTTTGTTTTGTTTTTCATCGGTGCCTGGCAACCCACCTGTTCCGGACTGGCTCATTAACGCCCTGCTCATTAACAGCCTGCTTGCGCACAGGTTGTACTCCAAGGCTGGGAAATGTTCAGGAACTCGCAATCCTCAGCTATCGTATTGGCCCGCTGGGATAAGCATGATGAAAAGAAGGTCACAGCCATGTCTGAGTGGCCGGAGCCCCAATCAGTGAAAGACATGGAACCCCAGGGAAGGGGTGCGTTGAGTACGTGTGGCCATTTCATGTGTATCAGAGTTTTCTGATGCTACATATGAAAATACTTATATACTGTAAGTTGTTTTACTTGATAACCATCTTGTGTGTAACCCCAAAGTTAATTATTTACATTTAGCTATTATATAATCAGGTATTGTGTTAGTTTATATGGAAAAAATCATATCTATAAAACTTTTGAAGACAGAATTCTTGGTCTAAGTTTTATTAGTAATAAGAGCTGGTAATGGTCTCAATATCCATTTCACATAAAAACATGTACTTGGTATTATAAATGTGATATCCAGGCATATACCTAGCCAAAAGTCATAAATCACTCAGCCTGTGACCTAGCCATGTGGACAAATAATTTCTTGATTTTGCTTAAAACCTAAGCATTTGTGGAAATCAGAATTGGTGATTACCAAAAAGAATTATAACAATCATGATGTTCACTCATTTGGAAGATTTTTTAAAAATAATTTTGACACTAAATTAGACATGTATCGGTAAATTAGGCCATAATCTGATAATGCTTGTTGATGATCTGTCATGTTTGGTTTCACTATAAAGCTCTGATCATAGCAAACACAATACTGCAAGTTTCAATACACAATTATGGACCGTGCAAAAATTAAGGAACTTTATTCTGCCAACAAGAAGTTTCAAACCCATAAAATGACTGGTCCTTCCCCCAGCCCTTGCGCTCAATGGCCATCTCTGCTGATTGGCCTGTGTTGACTGGAGGAGGGGAAGGAACCCTATCCCTTTGGACAATATAAACCCCTGGGTTTCAAAGAGATTTTGAGAGACTCTCAAAGAACACCTGACAGGGACTTTGGTGACTAGTGCCAACTCTCCACTCTGCTTCTTCAACTCCTCTGAACTCCAAGATCAATGGCTGAAATTCTGCTGCATCTCCGCTGAGACTCCAACTTCCCTATGAACCAGCTAACAAGTAACAGCTTCTTTCTCCTTGATATTCTAGGTGCAAGGTTGATCACACGTTTGCTAACCTGTTTTGTTACTGGGCTGTGTAGTTTTATTATGCTTGCTGTTCAGGGTCATTTGAACTGCTTCAACCAATCATACCAATATCATTCACTACTCATTCCATTATTTTCCACATTTATTTTGCTTTGTGTTTTTGTGTTTATGTTTGTTTTGTGTAGGTAATAAATGTTGTCTGATTTTGATCAGTGAGCTCTCCTTGTTCAACTGGTGAAGTCACTTCCTGGCTGATATGCACCTATTTTTGTAAAGTAATTTATCCAAATAATTCCCCTATCTAAAGTGAAAGTCTTTTTAACCGCGCAATTAAGAAAAGCTTTATAAAGGTTAATTACTGTATTCCTATTGAACTACCTCGCTGGAGGAGTAGCTTGCGCTTGATTACATCATAACCCTGCTTTGATATAAGTCCCCTAAGTAATAAACAAATTGACTAATCAATTAATGAATACAGTGGTGAATCAGCCCTAAGTTAATTCCTACATATATTCTGGTGTAGAATCAACCCTAAGCTAATTTTCCTATAGTGGCTAAGTCCTCGACAGGCACGTTGGGCCCTATTTTTTACTCATTTCAATTTTACAATACAGTACAGGCCAGGGTCTAAGAACGGAAAGGCGCTTTCTGGAGCTTTCCTATTCCTGTAGACATTCCTATTCCTATTCCTATTCCTGCTGCACTTATCGCAGCCCCCACAATATGGGATCTCGATTCAGAAATAGAACACCAAAAGGTACTCATTTCCACACCCCCGAAATGCCTTAAAGGGGATGTAGACCGGTTTTCAAAGGGGGTGCGGTGCCTTCCATTTAGTTCTCTCCCTACCACCTTACAAGTAGCCGAGGCTTTGTTCAGGTCTGTGTTTTTGCACTATGGCATCCTGGTGGACATCCTGTCCGACTGGGGCTCCCAATGTTCATCGGGACTGGGACGATGGTGGATCTTTTGAAGCAGGTCGGTACCACAGCTTGAGCCAAAGACGTGTTGAAGGTGGTGATGAAAGCTCCGGTCAGCTGGTCGGCGCAGCAGTGTTGAACCGCTGTAGCAACCTGTGCACGTCCTGCTCCATGATTATGATGACATCACTGTGCTCAGGTTGGCTACTGCCTTCATAAGCCTCATGGCTAGCATTAGCACAACTGTCCTCAAAGTGGGCGAAGAACACATTTAGGTCGTCTGTGAAATTAGAGTCAGTGTGTGCAGATGCGATGTTCTTACTTTCAAAATCTGTGATAGTGCACAGTCCGCACATTCGGCGTGCGTCACCTAGTTGGAAGTGCGACTCGACTCGCTCTCAGTAACAGTGCTTGGCAGTATGACACTTCTTTGTATGTGCTAATGTTGCCAGTGTTCAGTCCAGTGTTGTAAGCGGTGTTGCGGGCATTCACTACTTTCCAGTGGTTTCTGGTTGGGGAAAGCCTTCATTGTTGCCTTGTGAATTATGTCATCAGCAAGCATACTAACAAAGATAACTGCTACCTCTGCAAACTCATTGATGTCATCTGCACATGACCGGAACATGTCCCAGTCTACGTCATCGAGTGCGTCTTGTAGCATGGCTTCTGATTCGACAGTCCAGCGTCTCACTTCCCTCATGACTGGAGCTTCATGATGAAACTTTAGTTTATATTCTGGCATGAGGAAAATGGCGGAGTGGTCTGATTTTCTGAAAGATAGCTGCAAAACCGCCTTGTAACCTTGCTTGTACGGCATGTAACAGTGGTCCAATGTGTTTGCGCCCCTGGTTGGTCATGTGATGTGTTGAATAAAGTTCGGCATGACTTGTCTGAGGTTCGCTTTGTTAAAGTCCCCAACCATGATGGATGCTGCGCCCAGGTGCTCATGTTGTGTTGCACCAAGCACCATACCTGTGTCCGCATGAGGTGGAATGTAGACCACCGTGGTAAAAACAGAGTAGAACTGTCGAGGCAGATAAAATGGATGGCACTTGATGGTTAGATGTTCCAAATGAGGCGAGCAGGAGCGAAAGAGAATTGAGATGCTCTTTGCCTCACACCACTTAGTGTTCACCATGAAGCATACTTCCCCGCCTTTGGTTTTGTTAGCCTCAACTGTCCTGTCCATACGAAACATTGAAAAAAAGTCTGATGGAGTCACCACTTGGTCCGGTAAGACGGGGGGTCAGCCATGTTTCGGTGAAACACAAGATGTTGCAGTCCCTCACGTCCTGTTGGAAAGCCACTCTCGCTCTCCAGTTTATTTTCCAGACACTGGACAAGCAGAATGCTGGACAGTGGAGGACGATGTGTTCGTTTCCTCGGCCTGGTTTGGACTCCGCCGCGGGTCCCGCTGTGTTTCTTTGTTCGCAGTTGTGGGGTCATTGGATCTCGTCCTTTGTTGTCTGCACTCAATAGTATCTCTGCTGTAAACGACGGGTCAGGTTTAAAAGACTCAAAAACTGCTTGTGAAATGTTGTTTCTGATGTCCCAGAGTGTTACCCTGTTATAAACTATAAGTCCCAATGTTGTATGGGCATAATATGATAAAAAAAAAAATTTAAATAGTAAAACGAACACAGCCTACATGGAGTGATTGGGAAGGCGCCTGGTCATAGCCGCATCATCCGATTCATTCTGCACTAAAGCCTGTCATACCCAAAAAGAACATCATCTGTCCTTCTGTCATTGGCTGTGGTGCTTTACTGATCCCTTCCAGCTGTGAGGGTGCTATTGCTTTAGTTCAATGTGCCACCAGCCTTCCCAGGTATTCTACCTGTGGTTGACAGTACTGTAACTTTACCTGCGAGACTTTATGTCCCCCCTTCGCATATTTTTTGAGGACTTTGACGGAGTCTTCAGGGCACTGTTCTATTGTTGAGGACCAAAGAATTAAATCATCAACATATTGTATCATTGTGCTAGCTATGTCCAACTCTTCTAGATCCTGTCTTAGGACCTGATTAAATATCAGGAGAGGAGAATGTTTGATCTTTGTGGGAGCCTTGTGTAGCTATATTGCTTTCCTCTAAATGTAAAGGCAAACAGATACTTCAGTCATTGGGATGCTGAAAAATGAAGAACATAAGTCTATTACTGTAAAATTTTTAGCATCAGACAGAATATTCATAAGTAAGGTATGTGGGTTTGGTACCTCTGCCTGCCTATCTTCCACAGTTTCATTTAGATCATGTAATAGTCGCTACTTGGTTTGATCTACTTTTGTACAGACTTCTCATTTCTATTAATACACCTGCTTCTACTAGCCCCATTGTTGCCTTCTATATTCCCTGCTCTGCTTCTGGTTTTAAGGGATATGAAACTCTTCAAGCTAGCTGTATTCTGGGTTTAAATCTGATAAGCATTGCTGAAGCTGATTTTACCAGTCCTACATCTGTTTCATGTCGTGACCACAGTTCTTCAGGAACTTGTTCAATCATTTGTTGCTTCAGAGAGTCCTCCTTCATTGACTGTGTGTTCATTTGTTTCTATAGTCCTTCTTCTTCTTCAGAATGGTGACTTCCTGTGGGGTGGCTGCCATTTTTGTTTCACACAGCATTTTCAACATTACGGGGTTTTATGTTTTTCCCATTTGATTTTCTCTGCTCTCTTATTCAAAGGTTCATAGGTTATTCATAAGTCATTTGACTCATGCCCTTTTATTTGTTTGTAGTGTCACATGGGGCCTTGCTGCAGACACGCTATACCACTTTGAATGAATCAATTATCTTCAACCTGCAATGCTGCTCCTTCTGTGTTTATATAACACTGCTGGCTGTTAAACCAACTCTGGCTCCTGCAGTTTCTCTAAGCCACCCTTCCTCTAAATTCTCGCCTTGGCTCCTGTTGTAAACCATTGTACAGTGGTACTGCATTCAAGGCTTCCTTGCTTTTGGAATTTGGCATCTCTTTCTAATAAATTTACTGGAGTTTGTTCTGAAATTATAATGGGTATTCTAATTGTTTTTCCCTGTATGTTAATTGGACTAGAGCAGTTACTGGTATTAGCTGCACTTGTCCCAAGAATCCTACTGCCTTGACAAATGTTCCTGACCTGGGGAGATTTAGAGCATAATTTGAATTTAGACATGTGTAACATGCTCCAGTATCTATAAGCATAGGAATTTTCATACCATTTATTTGAAACTGCAGATTCGGCTCCTCATCAGCTCCTCTGCTAGTCAATAAGAGCTATGACTCCCCGACAGAATTCTCTGGGTGCATGACGTGAGCCACAAATTCTTCAAAACCTTTTTTGGCCAGTCCCACCACATCTTCCAGCTTGCTTTTAGCTTTTTCTGGAAGGCCATCCAGGACCACTTTCATCTGGAAAACCACTTTCATCAGGTCATCTTGATCTGGCTCTTTGCCAGCTTCTGCTCTCCACTTTTTTTTTCATGCGATACATTTACATTTACGGCATTTAGGTGACGCTCTTATCCAGAGCAACGTACAACAGTGCTTAAGTAGTCTACATCTGTTTCTTACACCTGTAAAGCTTAACTCAAGTCCACATCCATTGTTCAACCAAGTTACTACATGCTCAGTAAACCTAGGCTCCCGACAAACGACACCTAAACAATACCTATCAAAGAAAGTTTTTTTTTTTCATTTTTATTATTAGTAGGAGAAAGCGAAATGAAACACGGTTAGTCACAAAGGTGCTCTTTGAAGAGGTGGGTCTTCAGGCTACG
>JBBJLS010118648.1:0-17977 GCA_037577275.1 Bryconaethiops microstoma | reverse complement strand
CTGAGAGGAGAAACCGCATCAGCCCATCCAAGCTGAGGCATTTGATTTTTCTGAATGTCAGCCTGCACTAAGGACATTCTGTTTGGTTACTGAGTTTGGTTCTGTTTCTGTTCTGTGGACATCTAGGGTGACTAGACGTCCTCTTTTTCCCAGACACGTCCTCTTTTTGAGACCTGGAGACTTCTAAAACCCGGCCGGGGTTTTAGAGTTGTCCGGGATTTTGGGCTGCCTAAACATTCGTCACGTCATGTACATCTCTCATAAACTAGTTACTATCGTATACGCCTATTCACTTCCACTCGCACTGTGGATCCGAGAGATAAGTGAGTGAGGGAGCGAGGGGTTGGGGGAAGGGGGGTTATGCAAATGTGTCAACGACAGCACATGTATTTTTTTGTAAATCGTCAGTGAATTCTCTAGAAATTGAAGGATTTGTATAAGTGCATGTTTGTTCTTATATTATCTGAATCTCTCTAGTAATGCATGCCATTTGCTTTAATAAAGTGTTGAACTAATCACTTGTTTCTTCCAATTTCAGTCCAGATGCTTTCAAACTGGCAGTATCAGGGGGAAAAGAAATCGTGATAAAAATTGATATCGTTCAATATGGGAAAATAAATCGTGATCAATTTTTTTGCCATATCGCCCAGCCCTACTTTAACAGTTAGAAGGTGGGTTACTTGAACAAAGCCTGTTTCACAGAGGCAAGCAAGAGGAAGTTGCAGTCCACGCAGGTGATGAGGACAGGACTCATATGAGGACAACAGGACACAGATGAAGATGGCAGAGCACAGGCGATGACTACATGACGCAGGTGGGGATCACAGAGCATATGTGATGGTGACATGACGTAGGTGATGGTGACAGCATGCAGGTGATGATAACAGGACATAGTTGAGGACAAAAATAACACACAATAGTGTGTCATGCAAAATTCTTCGGTGCGCTTTAGTGGCCTTAGTATGGACTTTCAGTTGTGAAAACACCTTAAAAGGTATCACACCCCAGCAACCTTCTTCCTTCATCCTGTGTAGAGTGTATAGAACTCATTTTCTCCCTACTAGCTGTGAATATTTCCATTACACTGGGCACTTCCAGCTCTTAGGCTCCACTTACAGATGACTGTGGCATCCCTGTGCTTCAAACTCATAACCTCCAGATGTTAGTTAGATGGTTGCATCACCTGAGAAACCCTGAAATCTGCATTTTCCATCAAACATCTCTTGTTTACTGCATTTATTTTCCACACAGTTACCTGAAGTGACTCTCCCTTATCATTTTCTTCCCTTTATGCGTGTTTTTCTTGATTCAAAGGAGGTTTTGTTGCACCTAGCAAAGACGCTGCTTTCAGAACAACTGTGTCTTTTTAAATGTCTGCCAAGGCAACAAAAACAAAATGAAGCTAATGATTATTTGCACTCCATCTGGAATACGTCTCGCTGGACTGAGGAGAAATGCAGAAATGAAGTCTGATGTTGGCTGCTGTGAGATGTGTGCGTCAAGGTAAATCTGCCTGTGCTTAATGTGTGTAGGCATTTATGGCTCCACATGCTGCTAAATCAAATTAGGGTGATTTACGGCCAAAAGCAGCTAACAGTCAGAGAGACACCAATGAAAATTAAATGAGCAACAGTTTGTACTGGAAACGTTTCTGAGTGCACAGGGCCACTCTAGATCAGATGGTCCAATTAAAACTGCCTGTTTGAGTGTGTCTGTGTGTTCTATCCACATTTGAGGCCATCGACTGCGCTGTGACTTTCTGTTGCGTTTGATCATTTCTCTTTTTCCTCCATCCTTCACCTCACTCCCACTCCTTTCATCTTGCACCATTCTGAACTTCTGTTTCTTTTAAAAAGTGCCCAAAGCCCAAGTTATTTCTGCTTTTGATTATGCATTCCTGTAGCGCTATTTAATGCTCTATACATGATGTTTGTTTTTTTTTAATAAAGATTTACCAATTTATTTCCATGGAGTACACTGGTGCAAAATGCAGCTTCTCAGTTACTTCCGTTTTCTGCCAGCTCTATGAGACATGACATGAGGAAGGAGCATGTGTGTTTACATCTATACTGAATGATGCCTGGATGCTGCATAGGTCTATAGTTACTGCTCATCGTTGCTGGAGTTTGAGCATTTTATTTTTTTCGCAGGGATTCACCACCGTGCTTATAATGGCAGTGAACATCTCAAGCAGCACTAACAGGGTCATCAATGAACTTCAAGCCCTTCTCCTGACTACATGTCTAAACATGCTCCCTAGACAACAAACTGGATTACATCAGATTCCAGCTCTCAGCTTGAGTTCAGAAACTGGTGCATTTTTGTATTTATGGAGACGTGGCCCAGCGATTCAGATGCAGAGTTTCAGATGCCGCCATTCAGCTGGACAGGATCTCTACATTGTTTGTACTATTGGCGTATAAACACTGTTCTAGTCTGTAGTTACTGCTTGTTGTACCCAAGACCACACATAAGATCTTTCATTTTCTTGTCCACATCCAAGCATCAGTCAGATTATAAATCTCTTATATCTAAAAAGCTGTTTTAAAAGTTTGAATAACACTTTTATCATGGATTTTAACATTTTTCTCCGTTTTGTTTGCACATATATAGATCTGTTTAAAGGGCTTCAAACAGTTGGAAATGGCACAATATAAACATATTACTATTATTGTTTTATCAGTAATCTTTTCACAAAAGAATTCTCAAAATCCTGTCCATCATTGCTGTTTGTCAGACAGAGATGAAGGACTGAACCCGAACCAGACAGAAGAAAGCAAACAGCAGTGGAGAGCCCATCTGACATGAAGACAAAGGAGATCATATCATCAAAGTGCTTTTCATATCACTGAGTGCTGAATCAACTGACAAAAACTAACTAACTCAGAACATGAAATATGAAGACACAATCCAATTCCAGTTCTTGTTCTGTTATCAGGGTGGGATTTCTGAGGACTGGCTGATGACAGACCAAGATTCAGAAACCCCATTAGAAGGAGCAATTAAGCAATTAAGATATACTGTATATCAGTGTTTTATTTCATACAGATATAAATTGATATAAACCCTGCTCTGCCAGTACTTCTTGTGAAATCAAGGGTATTAATATTGGCCACAGTAACAGTAAATTGTTGCTTCAGTACTGCCGATTGCATTTAACTCATTAGAGAACTAATGAAGTACTGTTTTGGATGATAAGCTCTAGATCACTAACGCCACTCCATTTTATCGCAAAGGTATCAGATGGAGCTCCATCACTCCAGAGAACACTACCACTAAGAACAGGAGGGCTTTATATCTCTCCAGCCGAAACTAGGCATGGGGTGTGGTGATCTCAGGCTCATGAGAGACTGCTCCACTGATCCCCATTCTACTGGTCAGTTCTTGTCTACAGGGATCAGAAAAACAGTATGCGTGCAACTGAACACTTGTGTCAACCATTAATGGACCTAAAAATCATACCACCAATCAGCAATGCACTGTATGATATCACACACCTGCCACAAACTGTGCCAAGATTTGAATTGTGGTTTCTGACACTGTATGACTGTTATCTAGAAGTGTGACTCAAATTCCAGGGTTAGTGTTTTTAGATGTGTGAAGTGCTTTAATGTCCAATCTATCTTACTAGGGGTTGATTTGTTACTCTTACCTCAATAACCTCAGCCATGGGCATGATGGTGTTGGTCTTGCGGGACCCAATGCGAAACTTGGCAGCCTTGTAGATCTTCCAATAAACAAACAGCACCACACATAGAGGCAGGTAGAAGGCCCCAAATGTGGAGAAGACAGTGTAGGAAGGTTCCTGGCTCACCTGGCAGGCCAGGGTCTCTTCAGAGTACGTCTCTCCCCAGCCAAACAGAGGTGAGAGAGAGATGACCGAGGAAAGGAGCCAGGTCAGTCCAATCATCACATTGGAGATCCTCTTACGAGTCTTGAGAGTGTACTCCAAGTGGCGCGTGATGGACCAGTAGCGGTCAAGGGCTATGGCCGTCACGTTCCAAATGCTAGCTGTGCAACATAGTACATCACAAGATATCCAGACTTGGCAGAGAATCCGGCCCAGGATCCAGCGCCGGCCATAGAGTTCTCGCACCAGGCTCAGTGGCATCACCAGACCGGCTACCATCACATCCGAGATAGCCATGGAGGCCACCAAGTTGTGGGGAACACGGTGGAAGGTCCGGACTCTCAAGATGGTCACCAGGACTAGGAGGTTCCACGCAAAGGTGGCCACCACAAGCATGGCTAGAAGTGTGAGTGTGAGAACACTGAACACAGAAAATGGACGGTAGAGATTGCCCGATTCTGGTCCACTGGTAAAGTTTGATGACAGTGTTGTGATGTTGTGCTGGGGCATGCTAGCAGTCAAAAAAAGGCCACTCCCGTTAACTGCGAATATAGAGTAGATCAAGGTAAACTATAGGTAACTGTACTAAAACACGCACTGGGGAATTCCTAGTTGGTGACAAAGCTGAAGAGCAGGATCCTCCATACGCCCAGTCTGCCATTGTGCCCTTAGGCAAGGCACTTCATTCCCATTGGCCCAGATGGTGCTGCTCCCAGTTTGTGCGTTTCTAGGTATCAAATGCACTATAATCCATTATAAAATAAACTTTGACTGAGTTGTTTTTTACTAGTCACTTAAGCAACTGAACAAGCTGATTATCTTCTAGTCAGGCATGACCACTGCAATCACAAATTTCTGTAAAAGATGCTGGTCTGTTTTCAGATTTACGACTCAATGTTCCTGTCCACAGACAACAAAGGGCTGCTGGAGCTCCAGCTACTGTCAGGCTGATTAAAAGGAGCAGTCACATTATGCTTGGGCAAGGTGGGCGTCAGGATATTGTAGCCTCCAGATATATTAAAGTTCACTTGCAGACACAGGCTAGTGGATGAAAGAGGTTCCATCCTGCAACACAAAGACACAAAGGAATGGGGGAAATGGAATAAATCAAATCTTCTCCTCAACAAGACCTCATGAAATTTAAGATACAGCCTGAAAATCAAGGTACTCCACATTACTGTTTGCTGAGAGTACCCTCCTTTTTATTGTGCTTGAAGGGCTTTATAAAAATAAAGTTATGCTGTTTGGCAACAACAATGCTCCGATGCAGAAGGCAATCGCCAGTTTACTCGCGGAACGCAAAGCGAGCGAGCAAGCGAGAGAGAGCGAGAGAGAGAGGTGATATCTGTCAACCCCACACTCTGTCGCTCTCCACTCCTTGCACACAAACATGCCTTTTACTTTCATGTGCCGATTACAAGCTGCAAAGCCTCTCCAAGATGTTTGCTCTAACTGGAGACTTCACTGCCCTGCCTTTCAGCACCACTTTTGCCACATTATTAGATATGGGTGGACAGAGAGAGGTAATATCATGCTTGGTTTTGAGTTCAGTAACTATTCATCAACCAGTCACAATGTACACTCAGTATCCGAGTATAAGAAAAGTGAAGATTAGCTCGTCTAACTAAGCTTGATCTTAAAACCACAATTAAAAGATATATAATTTTTTTTTACTCTAAAGTAGCAATTCATTATCTGTCTACATCTGTCAACATTTTAAATAACATAAAAAAAATATCCAAACATTAAACCCCTTATTAGTATCCCTGCTGCATTTAAGACAAATTCTGTCAGTGATTTTCAGTCTTGCTGTTGATGTGTAGTGCATTCTAGCTGTAGAGGGCGATATCAGACTCCTGACATTTCTCCTTCTTGCTGCCCCGAAAATGTCAAATGTTTGAAGTCAAACATTCTGAAGTCTTTTTAAACTTGCAATAGACCCACTAACGCCTGCATTGCACTGCAAAACAAAACCTGTAGAAAAAGTGTCCACCGGACTTTGACCTCTAACCACTTATCTACTGGCATACTGTCCGAAAGCTCTGCTTCTCTAGATAAGGGTGGGTGGTTGACATATCAAATGTAAAGGTATTAAGTTTAAATATTGTGTACACGTCACCAAGAGATCAATACTGTCACAGTCCCGATCCCCAGCCGCCAGAGGGCACCACTGATTGGGACTAGGAACACTAATGATAGAGAGAAACACACACTGGACTGTAGTGCTGTTCCATAGCCACCGGGAGGCACCGGGAGGCGTCACATGGATCAGCTGGGAGGTGGAACAGCTGATCCGCATCATCTAATCTGTATTGGACTTCTCTGATTGGTTATCTTTCTGTATTTAAGTCAGTTTACCGATATCTCTGTTATGGATGCATTGTTTACCTGTTGATGATCGTTTCTCTTCTCTCTTTCTCGGATCTCCCACTATTCTTTATCAGGCCCTCGTGCCTTGTTTTGGTTCTGTTATGTTCTAGTGTTTTGTTTTGAGTTTTCGTTCGTGTAAATAAACCACTTCTTTAAGATGTCCTTCTGCGCCTGTGCTTCCTTTTTCACCCTCCTGGCCTGGTGTAAGAATGCACCTGTGTTGAGGAAGACCCAGATAAGAAAGTGAGTTTGTGGATAAGTACATAACATGCCAGCTGCCTGACCCTAATACAGACCCTGAACTTTTCAAAATTGTTAGAGGAGCAAACCCACAGCAAATGGCACTCAAAGTCATGCAAGAAAGGTCATGCACCCCTATATTCATGTATAATGTACATTGTGTCTTATATTTCTAAAGCTTAACATGAGATGAGTGACTATTTGAAAAGAATTGTGACTAAAACATCTGGATCCAGTACGTCTGAATGTGAAGAAATGAAAGCGATCATGCAAGCATATTCCAAAAATAGAGAGGTTAGTGTTCAAGAGGCTGTTGCATGAGTCTGTAGCTTGAAACTGAAGTTGTGTTCTCAAAGTGTGCTATTTATACCCACTGAGGAAAACTGCTTCAAAATGAGCCTCCCTTTAAGTTCTCTGAATGAGCGAATCCCTGACTCGGAGAATGCCTGACTCAAAAACAGACCTGATACTCTAGAATTTGCGTCAATGTGCATGGCAGAGTTTGCTTCCAACTACAGAATAATTTATGGGAGAAAGAAAGCAGCCCAGTTTTATGACTTCAAAATGAAATGAGCTTTATTCAGACGCGAACTCTTCCTAATAGCAGGAAAGCCTGCTATTATCAGATATGCCAGATTTTCCAAGAAAAAATCTTTGGAGAATATCTATGGCACATTACTTAAACTTTACCTCCCTTACAGTTCAGATTCTGAGTGGAAACCCAGAGGTTTTACGATATACGGGTCATTTTACACATGTAGTTCAGAAAGACTTCCTGGAAAAGACTGCAGTGAGAGTGTACTCTATTGTCAAAGAGAACAGGTCACAATTTGAAAAGAATAATGAAGGAATGGAGAAAAAACTTGGTAGAAAATGGACCTATGGAGGATGCGTGGACAACACTTGAGTGCATTTCAGAGCATGAGGAAATAAGTCCAGAAGAGGTAAATGAACAGGATGACTTTCCTAATTATAACAAAGGTCCTACAAAGAGAGCATGTGCCACACCAATATATTAGGCACCTCAAATAGACCCCGCTGTTGTATGAAACATGTATCAGTTAAATCAAATCCACGCTTCCGTATTCTATACAGTGCGTCAGTGGTGTACAAGACGTGTGTGGACAGAGTGCCAATCAGTTTTTTTTTAATTTGTTACTCGTGGAGCTGTAACACCTCATCAAATGCATCTATGCAGAGGCGTCAAAGATTCTTCGTAAGTTTCCCCGTATGACAGAGGAAAGAGACATGTCCATGCCCACAGTTCTTCTGACAGCATTTACTGGAACAGCAGCATTTAACATATCAGGCAAGACGCTGTCTTTAAACTGCCAGGAGCCTTAAACCACCTTACCAGTGTCTGGGAAACTGCATAGATGACGTGAGAGCAACATTGTCCAATGCAGAGATTATTATTGATGTGTCCATGATATCAAAACATATTTGTATATGTCAATTGGAGGTTGCAAGAAATCAAAGGTAGCAAAAAACCATTTGGTGGAATGTCTGTTTTAGCTGTGAATGACTTCTACCAGCTGCCTCCTCCAGGTAAAGCCAAACCTCTCTGTGTATTTGAGGACAATGTTCTTGATTTCTGGCAGGACCTGTTCCAAGTAATCACTCTCAGAGAAATCATGCGCCAGAAAGACAATGTGGCATTTGCTGATATGCTTAACAGGATAAGAGTGAAGCAGAAGGGAGAGGCATTATCTCAAGCAGACAAAGCTTTACTTTACTGGGCTGTAAGACAAGCTGAGGCCTGTCCCAAAGACATCCTGCATGTTTTTGCTACACATAAGGAGGTTGATGAGCATAATACATCATATCTGTTCTGCAGTCTGAATTGGTTGATGTGGATGCTCATGACTATAAAAAAGATCTTCAAACTGGTGGGATGGAATGGCAGAAAGCACCGTTTGAAGGACAAAAAGGTGATCTACCTGACAGATTACAAGTTGCTAAGGGTGCTCGTGTAATGCTCATCAGAAACATAGATGTGGACGATGGACTGGTGAATGGCTCATTTGGAAAGATTGGTAAAATTGTTTACGAGGTCCAAGGTGGCAAATCAATTTTCAAGCTAACAGGTACAAGATTTTACGTGTCACATGTGGTGAACACTGTTTTCTATCTCTGTCACATGTCAAGAGGTCGACCCTATGAAGATAGTTTGTAAGTATACTGATATGATTGAAAATGATATGGTATTATTTGTAAAGAAATTACTACCGTGTGTCTATCACAAATGTTTTGTTGTGTTCAATGTTTACAAGAGTGTGATGCTTTTATAAAGTAATGTACCACAAATATTTAATAAATGAAAACAAACTCTGATCATGTCACGTTGCAAACAATTTATTTTACAAATAGGCAAGACACACACAATTACAACATTTCATGGTAACAAATCACATACATTTATACCCCCCAATGTAGAAAATATAAACATTTATTTTTAAGTATAACAAATACACATATGAAACACTATAACAATATGATAGCAAAGTTTTAAAAATCAAGGCACACGGACGTATCCAATTGTGGTGTTGAGAATAAGCTGGATTCCGAACCCCTGACTGGGGTTCTATACACTTGTGCACCTGTCAAAGATTCTGAACCGCTGACCAGTGTTTTATAACCGTGTGCCCCTGTCTTTTTAAAAGATTTAATTTCCTCTTTAACAAGTCTGTTTGGAACTGTAGAAAGGGGTATGTTTAGCTTAGCTACGGTGCTCAGAAATTCGCGCCACCCCTACGGTCTCCCACTGTGTTTCACAGTCTGTGGTCCTGTGACACTTTTTACCAAATCAAATATGCGCGTACCCGGTATGGCCACACCCATTAAAAATAAATTCACCCATGTCACTCGAAGACACTACATTCGACGATTTTATAATCTTTTCTAATATTTATTGAGCATTCTTTTTACTTCTCGAAGACAAATTATTTAAAACCTCTTTTAACCATTTTAACACTTTGAGCCTCTACACCCGACACATTTACGGGTGTTTGCGGCATACTCAGCGTTAATGTTAGTTTCATGCTCACCCTGCTTTACCAACGACAAATATCTCTGTAATAACGATGTATACAGTTTGATTTCCTTATGTTGGTTCAAATCGGTTCCACTCAATATTTTTATAGATGCATCCAACTCAGTTTCAATAGTTTGTCTTAAGAGGTATGGGTGTGTCTTCGTTCTTTAATCTATCCAGCTGTCGTTGGGGGACTAAAAGCATACTCCTTTTGTTCTAACACTATCTTGATGCGATTAGACTGGTTATAAAAGGCACTGCAACGCTTAAGACAGGCTGAAGACAACAACCCTTTTGATTAATCACCTGTCTCTTCTTACGTATACCAGTCTTTTTTAATCAGCGATAAGCTTTATAGAAGTTTTCTTCTTTTCCAGTTTTTTATATTGACGGCCTAATAGCGGTATAATACCGCGAAGCACGTTGAATGCTATTTCATACAGCGTCAGGATCAGCTCATCTGATGCAGATTGTAAAATGAGACGTCTCTGTACCGGTTTAACTTTAAGTAATTTTTTCCAAATTGACAAGTTTCTCTGAATCCTCTTAGACATGGTTGTGTTATATTTCAGTTCTTTTTCTGCACATATACAACCGGGTACTTTGAAAGCAAGTCTGTTCTGAGTCTAAACGAATCGGGGGTTTTGGCTTTATAATCGATTAGGAGGTATCAGTAAGGATTTGCAGTAGCATTTTAAAAACATTCCAGGAAAAAAAACATTGTGTTACCAGGATACATCTGTCTGACTATAACTCCAATCTGGTTGTTGTCTCTTGAGTTTTTTAAAAGCATTAGATAATTAGTGTTTAATCTAATTGCCCTACTAGATTTACCCTGAAAAAATAAATTCTGGACCAAGTAGACAGCGCAGAGGTTCTGATGGTGCACGAATTGTGTAAACACTTTCTCAACCTCTATGTAGCTACTGGCATCCTTCATGACATCATCAATAATTAACAAATTGTTTTTGGTCACAGGCAGGAGTTCGTCATCATCTGGAGCGCCTGGTAACCCTGCTATGAATCAAATTTCTCTTAGCTTCAACAAATCATCATAAAGAGGTTACCAACAGTCGTACATGTACACGATGTTTTCAATTTTATCACTAATTACATCGTCTGCATTTGCAATCGACATCTTTACAAAAAAAATGTTTTTCCAGAGTTTGAAGGTCCGTTTATTACTCACGAGAATGGATGTTGCAGTCTAAAATCGAAACCTGTAGCAGCTCTCAATCCTATATTAAATTTATGCATTAATAACAGCTCAGTACCCATGAGGCAATGTTGAGAAATCAGCCAGTAGCACGCATTTGTTGTACAACACTCTGAAATGTTTATCGTCATCGTCTGACTTCAGTCTTAGGGGTTACCCTCTGAATGCAACATTGTGTTATTAACAGGCAGAGTGTTGTTAAACTCTGTGATATAATCGAGTGTTGCTATCAAACCGCACGCGTTTGCTTGGTCTTAACATTGCTACACTGATGCTCAAATTTTCACAACTGTGTTGTTTTAATCAATAGGATTGAGAGACTTACTTGGTCGAGACAATATGTGAAAAATAATAAAACATCAGCCACACTTCTATGTCACAAAGATACATACGAAAACGTCTGTGTGCATTAAACACTAGACATAGCGTTCCAGTCAACTCTTGTCGTCTATTATTAAGCGTTTCAACAAAATCCTTTATCTCATGTAGTGCTTTTGTTATCCTTTCTCTAAACGATTGCTCAGTCCTTAACTCCGACTGCATATGACCCTCCTGTCCCACCTGTAACTGGTTGTCAGAAGTATTATTTAAGTCTTTAATAACACCACCTTGGTAACTGGTTAAATTATGTGCACCCAATTTGGAGTCTTCAGCCCTGGTTACTCCATCATCAAAACAAACCCTGTCCCAAAAAATTAGATCAGACCGCTTATCGGTAAAACTCGTTTGTAGAAACTGTTCACCCACGTGTTGTCCTTGAGTATCTAAACAACAAAACATAATAATACACATTGTCACAATTGATTACTCATGATTACTGTCTGTAATACCATTGATACGTTGTTTAAAGCCACATATTCTTACCTATTTCATCCCGCCAAAACCCTGGCCGCGGGGTGCCTTTCGGTATTTTTCCTGATCAGGGATGGCTTTGTGTACCAACAGAGGTGAATTTTTTTTTTATCTGAAAGGAAATTCAGAAAATGTTGCTGTTGGGGCGTGCTGTGCCGACTCGTCACGTGGTTTCGGTATGTCGTTTATAAGCGTTTGTAAATCAGTTAAATTTTAGACACGCGTGTACATATGGTGGAAAAATAACTGAATATACAATCAGTACGTACCGATACATGCTCGCACATTGTCGCCTTGCTCACACATGTTCGATGTAATTATTTCATCATTCACTATGGGGTAACAAATAGATAGTTAACACTAAAACCTGAATTGTGACAAAATGTTTTACATGTTGCTAAAGCTGCATATACTTACCTATTTCACCCAGCTTCGAAACTCTAGTTCGTTTTGTAGACCTGGTCGGTCGCTTGCAGGCTTTTGCTATTTCTCCCTTTTGCGTCCCAGCAGAGGTGATTTTTTATCGGAAGGGAATTCAGAAAACGTTGCTGTTGGGGCTTGTGGTGGTGAATATGCTGTTTACAAGTATTTGTAAATCAGATAAAATTCGTTATTAGCGTGTATTAGACACAACATAACTTTATGATAATAACCGAATATACAATCAGTACGTACCAATACATTGTCGCCTAAAATCTCATAAGAGCTCTGTGAGTGTGTGTGTGTGTGTGTGTGTGTGTTTCAGCTGTGTTGTAAATGATCTGATTGCTCAATGACAAAACATAAAACAACATGCTGCCATAGGACCCTCTCCATCAGTTTTCTCTTCAATTTATTAAAAAAAACTCAAATTCAGTGGTCATTTTGATTGACAGTTTGACAGAAAGTGTAGGATAATGCTACTTATAAGTAAGACAAAAATGTGCAGCAGTTGAAGTAATATGTAAATACTATGACCAGAATAGCCAGTATAAACAGTGTAACAGTATAAAACGGCCTGAGATGAGTGATAAATAGCAGCCTGAGTATATATTCTTAAGATTTGTGTGTTTCTAAACAGTTGAGCAAACAGTATAGACAAAATGACCAGTATATAGACAACATAAGTATACACAGTATAACAGAATAACAAGATGACCAAGCATAAATAACAGCTTAAGGATTTTTTTGTGCATTCTAAGAATTGTACGAGCAGTATGAACATTATGGACATTATAACCAGTATATGTAAGACCAGGTGACCAGTAATTAGATGTCTTCAGTCAATAACATCTTTCAGCCCTCTTCACTATCTCAGACCGAAGGATGCTACGGTTGTCCTCCAGACAAAGAGAACAGCTTAGAAGATTCTCAGCCCCCTTTGTCACAGATATCTAAAGTAAAGTAAAGTAAAGTGGCCCCTTATAGTCATGTGTGAACACACCGCAGCACACAATGTTAACAGTGTGAAATTATTTTTCTGCATTTAAATAATTT
Organism: Bryconaethiops microstoma; assembly: GCA_037577275.1. Taxonomy (NCBI): domain Eukaryota; kingdom Metazoa; phylum Chordata; class Actinopteri; order Characiformes; family Alestidae; genus Bryconaethiops; species Bryconaethiops microstoma. The sequence continues at coordinate 4,939 of JBBJLS010118648.1, read as the reverse complement.
AACCCTTCATCAAATGTCAGTAACAAGGGGCTCTTGGGAGGCAGTGTTTGGGGACGGTACCTTGCTCAAGAACCTCAGTGATGACACTAGCAGTCCAGGGATTTGAACCCACAACCTTCTGATTGCAGGGGCAAATCCCTAACCACCAGGACACCAGCTGCCCCAACATCTACACAACATGTAAGTTCATCAAACTCTTAAATCAGAAGTGAATCATTAAAACTGACCCCCACAGACATTCTCTTAAACAAAATTCACATACACACTAAACTGTTCTGCTGAAGAAACTTAACACACCAACTGACACGACCCCATAAACCAACCCACGGCAAACACCCCTCGTTTATTTACATACTGTCAATTTTTAGTTTTTTGTTGTTTTAGCCCAGTTTTGTGTACAATAATTTAATAGCTGATTATTGTATTTTCAATATCAGTGAATTAGAGCTCAGTACATCTTCTATATGATCAGGAGGGACTACTTTTACTTTCACGGACACACATTAATGAAACGCACTGACGTACCAATACCACGGTAACTTCTGTGAGAGTAACTGCAGTGAGAGTTTGCCCCCACCCCAGTACTACCTGGTCTCTTCACACTGATGGATGAGATAGAAGGGGAAGGCTTAACAGATAATCTCTCTGAGCCTACACGACAGGTGTTTCCGATATACTGGCCAGGTAAAGTTATAAACTGTGTATGTTACTTGATTAATTCATCAGAATTCATGATTTCGATATCAGTTCTCATCTTCATTACACAGCATGTCTTAAGCTCTTATTCTAAGTACTGAGATTTACTCAGACTACTCAGATTTAAGCACATTCATATATATATATATATATATATATGAATGTATATATGAACTTTTTTGACCCTCATTGTTGACCTGCCTGAGTGTGTTGTTGGTGTATGTTGCTCCGATGGTTCAGGACGACGATATTTTGTCTCACCGTGTACTTAATGTATTTTGATACAATCACAACATGCTTTCATCACAAACACCACTAAACATTGCATTACAGGCCTGGAATTTGGGGACAGACAGTTCTCAGACACACATAGCTGTGAACAACTAATTTTATTGTATCAGTCTCCAAACCCAGGACGAGGCAGAGCCAGACATGTGTCTCTCTTCATGTACTCAGGGGCAGACATACGTTTTGTAAACATGCAGATTGTTGTTTTAACTCAGTCCTAAAGCTACTACATTGAAAGTGAGGTCGATTTTATGTTTATTAAATTGCATCAGTAGTTTTTTTTTTTTTATCGTGTCTCCATGTCTCCTGGCATGCTGGAAAGAAAAACAGGATCAGCCACTGATATCAAATTGCATTCGTCCAGTTTTGTCTCTCCAGAGGCTGCGGCTCATTGAAGCCCTCAACAACAGAATAGTTTCAGCTCCCTCATGCCAGGAGCTGCAGCTCTGCTTTAATGCTCCCTTTGGTTTTCATTTCAGGCTAGGTTTAGTTAATGAACTGAGGGTATAACAGTTTTCTAGGACTGCAAAAATTTTGAGTTTTAATTACCATCAAACCATTCGTGGGATCCTGCTAGAGCCTCATAGAGAACAATATCCTGAGTATGACTGTATCTGAGGTGTTGGATGTGTGGTGAGTGGTGACCTTGTAAGTTGTGAAACACTGGGATTAAACAAGTGATGGTTTGTTTTCAAACAGTTTGGCAGGAGCTCAGCGCTCATTAAATCACCCCCTCAGGAAACAGAGACACGGTCGAGTATATTCTCCTTATCAACGTATCAACCTCCTTAAAAACTCGTCATCCTCCTGTTTTCGTTTCCATTTCCTTTAGACTCTGTGATGGCCAATATCTTAAATTAGTCTAGGGCCTCAACAGCATGGAAAATAATAAAAAAAATAAGATTCTTTTCTGGAAAAAGCTGTTTTTGTAAGTTATCTTTGTTTTGATTCTGGTGCTGGAGTGTGAAATGTGGAGCGTGAAGGTTTCAGATCTAGGATGATGCCAAGAAAAAACGATGTCTCCCGAATTAACTACAGCGGAAAGGTAAACAAAGGAAACAAACCCTTAAATGAGACATTGTGAAGTGACCATTCTGTCATACGTGAACACACCACAGCACACAGTGTGAACAGCACAAAATCTTCCTCTGTATTTAACCCATTTAACCCATTCACCAAGTGAAGCAGCGGGCAGCCAGGAACACAGCACCCGGGGAGCAATGTGTGGGGAGGGTACCTGACTCAAGGGAACCTCAGTGGTGCCACTAGCAGTCGTGGGATTCTAACCCACAACCCTTTGATCTCAGGGCGAACCCCCCTAACCACTAGACCACCAGCTGCCCCAGTGAATGGTTCCAGGGAAACTAAACAGTGCCCCAGTTTAGTCCGCTGGAACCGTTTACTAAAACAAATGGTAGTTTTACTAAACCTTTCTATGTAAGTTGGAATTATTGTGATAAGCACTTTGTAATTATTTTGTTTATTTATTCATACTTACAAAGCATTATTCTTTAGTAAGGAGGTTAAACTCTTGCCCAGCATTGTTGGAGTTAGTGCAGTCCTCAGTGCAGCAGATTTTAGTTACTGTTGTTTAAGAAGCGAAGTAGGGTATACATTCATCTTCACTGTATATCTTCTTTACTACATTGTCAGAGACACACATGGCCCACATGAGGTACAGAACAGTGAACAAGGCCAGAGACGGGGAAGGTAGAACGTTCTGTTCTGCAGAGAAAGTGCTCTGACTAAAACATGCTGCGGAAAATACGTTGAATTTTTTACAAACTGATGAGAGTGCGCATGTGTAATTTATTTCACTGGTGAAGAACAATGGATGTACCTTCTGACTAATTTTGATGTTAGACTATCCTTAAGAGTTAACAAACTGACATTTGATCAACTGAGGATGGAAAAGCAGACCCTGATATAACACACAACTATGGGAAACATAGTGCTGAAATGTTAAGTAACTCACAAATGTATACATTAAAAAGCCCATCTAATTATTTAGAAATAATGTAGGATTTTTTTTTCTTCACTGGCTTGATTTAGAGGCTGATGGTGATGACTTTCCATTGGAGTTTTTTCTCCAGAGGATAATGGGGTATTGTAGCAGTACAATAAATTGTGCTAAAATTGGCATCTTGATATGTTAATGATTTGATTCGAGGACAGCATCAGACTAATAGTTCTGGGATTGTCACCACGATAACTGGACTTATTTTTTCATGAGAGCACAGCTGAATTAATGGCATTTCAGATTTGCAGCAGTAAACTTGGCTCTTCAATACCACATTGACCATGATCAGTAAGTTTTCCGTATTAAGTTTCGCACGAACAACGACGGAAAGTTTGTTCGCATGACATTTAGCAATCATGAGTCACACAAGGCACAGGGGCTCAAATTTTTGTAGAGGGGAAGAGACATCCCTCATGTCAAACATTCTGTCCAAAATAGACAGGATTAAATATTTAAGTGGAAGGAGAAAAAGGGACACCTTTGTAAACTGTGGGGAAATACTGGGTAAGCTGAGGGCATATGCTGTTGTAAAGTCAGACTATTCTGACACGCATGTAAACAGGACATAACTACACCTCCAGAAAAAAGAGCACTGCAAAAATGTTCAGTTTCTCAGGTTTTATCTTTTATAGGAGCAAGTATTGAACTGAACAGCTTTGCCTTAGTTTTTAAGAACTGTTGACAATATTTCTCCTCATTTCCAAATACAAGTATTGCTCTTTAAAGCATCATTTTAAAGGAAATGACAAAACATCAAAATAAGAGAATTGATGCAGTGTTTACAGAACTTGAATAATTCAAAGAAAACAAATCTCTTGTTCACTGAATAATTACCTTTGATGAACTTCTAGTAGTGTTTTACCATCCAACTGATCACATTGTGAGAGGAGAGTGTTGAGAGAGCAAGATGCTTAACCCCAAGTTGTTCCAGGGACACTGACCCCTGTAGTTAGCGAATGGAAGTTGCTTTGGATAAAAGCATCTGATAAATGCTATAAATGTAAATGTAATATTCCTGAGTATTGAGGTGAGATCCAAAATAAAATCCATTAAGGTGAAAAGAGTACTCATCATTTAACAATAGCTCACTGCTGGACATTGATCAGATACAAAAATGTGGATGACCCTTGAATCTCCACGGTGGAGCTCTGAGATGATCAACAATTAACAAGATCAATGGGATGTTCCTGTCGCATTTTATTGTTGTCACTGAATCTGAATCTGATTCAGTCTGGCCATGTTTCAGACTCAAAATCATGCAACCCCCTTCTGTTTTTCTTTCTCTCCAAATTCTTCCCAGAGAAGATTCAGGAGCTGGCAGATGATGCCTGCAGATAAAGAGATAACGCTGTTTAATTGTTTAGTTGCTAGCTGAAGGATTTGGATGATAAGGGTTTGCCACGTGTTCCAACAGCCATGGATTCAACCAATGGGATTGCATGACCTCAGCCTTGACACCATGACTTGACCTTTAAACTCATATTTGATTTTTGTTTTTAAGGTGATGATGACACCAAGAGAGATCATAAAGTTAGACGTCTACCTCAACCGTGCCACACCTTTCCTATGCTCCGGGAAACACACAGCTGTTGTGAACGAAGGCTTTTGGGACAAATGTTACGTCCAGTGGAACAACCCTATACTTTTCTAGCATTACATTTCAAGAACTTGTTGGAATTCTTTGCTAGAACTTGAGATTACACTATTAAAAAGCTACCACAAAGGGTCATAAAAGAACTCTTTTGCTTCTCTAAGGAACCATGTTTGATGAAGAGAACATTATATGATCCAATTTATGGATCTAGAACCTTTACATTACATCTTAACATTTACTTCTTTACATTTACAGTACTGTGCAAAAGTCTTAGGCACCTGGGAAAATTATACTTAAACCCTGTTTACTACTGGACAGTAGTGTTAAGTTAGTGTTAAAAC
>JBBJLS010118640.1:7500-17978 GCA_037577275.1 Bryconaethiops microstoma | reverse complement strand
AATAATATGCATGCTGTATACATATATTAATATTTATCTTTATATTTACAAAAATAAATCCATATTGCGTATTCATATTGTAGATTGTATATTATTGTATATTATATTGCTCATTGTATCTTTACATATTACTGTTGTTTTATACTGTTGTGCTTGAGAGACACCTTGGACTGGAAACAAATTCCTTGTATGTGCTCGCTCACATACTTGCCCAATAAATGTGATTCTGATTCTGACTTTTTGGAGGTGGTTCCAGCTGATCTAAGGCTAATGTCTTAAAAGTCCCATCTTAAGGAGCTTAAGGAGTGTGGAATGGAAGTGGCGGAGCCGCAGTAGCCTAACTGACTAATCAGCTTAAGCATCTAATCACAGCTGATCTGAAAGCACTTCACAAAACCCCCTGACACGCAGAGGCAGAAAAAAAAAAAAAAAATGCTTTATGATATGATGTCAAACTCAAACATTAGCGTGAGTTTTACTGAATGCTTCGTCTTTTTCTGGACTTAAAAAGCAGAGGTTGGATGAACTAAAACACCTTTCTAACAGGCCATCGTTATTCTCTTTTTAGTATCTTATAACATCTGTGTGGCTCTGTGCACCAAAAACAATCATCATTCATTTATACATGATCAGCTTGCATTCTCTGTTCATCCTTTAAAAATTAATCTGTCTGCTTTAGATACTGTGCCTTTAAGACTGCCTTTAAGTATATGCAAATCAGCACAGTTCTGATTGGCTGCCCTATGTTCACTGTCATATTCTGCTTCGTTCCAAAAGCAATCTAGGCTGTATAACTTCAGTGTGAATTATATGGCTGAGCTGCTATATGCTAAAAAGGTGGTTATTGCTTTTTGTGACATCACAAAAACCATGGATTCCAAGCTTTTGTTTCAGTTTGATGAGTGGTGTGGATCAGAGCATAAAGAGAAGTTTTGACATCCATGATCTGGGAAGTAAATGAATAAATAAAGACATTACTTTTACCGTAAAGGTTTTATGATAAATTAAGACAACATTTGAAAGGAATTACCCCAATTTTACGAAAGCAAATAAGCAAAATAAGTGCAACTATGATAAACAGTTAAATAAAACTGACCAATCTGTCACACATGAACAGCACGAAATTATTTCTCTGAATTTAAACCCATTCAGCAAGTAAAGCAGCAGGCAGCCAGGAACACAGCACCCGGGGAGCAGTGTGTGGGGACGGTTCCTTACTCAGGGTACCTCAGAGGTGCTTGGCAGTCTTGGGAATCAAACCCACGACTTCCTGACCGCAGCGTGACTGACCTAATCACTAGGTCACCAGCTGCCCCGTGCCCCAATGGTTTCTCAGTGGGGTTTGATGTGAGATGCTCCGTTTGAGAGAAGCTTACCAAAGGTTTCACAGTGGTAGTGATAGGAACCAGACGTCCAAAGCATTTAATGCCTTTTGAAGATCTCTGCAATTAACCATTTCATTTTTTTGCACACTTTCCATTTATTCAGAATCTAGAATTGAGTTTTAAGTGATTGCAATGTCTGGAACAGAAGTTGTGAAAGATTGTGCCATTTCTGCTTTTGCAATACTGGAAGTATGAAGTATTAAATAAATAAACAAATACATATTCAATTAGAGGTGGTGAGACTGTGTCACAGCATTGATCTCATCAGAGCTAAAGCAGCAGGATATGATGAACAGAGCATCTTTGGATGAGTGTTCTCATGTGGTAAAACTTGAGAAAGGAACTTTTACCCTTCTTTTCTGTACACGTATAAGAAGAAATGTCTCACACATGTTTTCAGAAGCAAATCTCAATAAAAGCCTTTAATAATCAGTTTTGCATTCTGAATATTTACCACTGCTTTGCTCTGTAAACCTGCATCATCTTAAAACATTTTATTGATATTGCTGGCATTGAAACATGATGCTACAGAAGAACCACCTAAGGTTGCTTTCAGCTTTTTTGTTTCTTTTTTAGGTGTGAAAGACCTTTTTTCAAATGTAAATGTTCTAGGCCAGAATGCAAAGATAGCACATTTCCCCTTGATTCTCAAGTATCAGTTGATATTAGATATCAATTCAAAGTCTTAGGCGCCTATGCAAATTGAAATGGAACCTGTGTTCTTCTCACTAGGTCACACAATATCAACTATTCTTTTACAAACAAAACTGTTACTGTTTTCCTGTTTGTTTGCATTTATTCTAATGCTAACTTTGCTACCAGAAAGACACTTTATCACATGCTGAGAAAAAGACTTTTGCACAGTACTGTGCATATAAGATATTTTTTTTGCACCGCAGTATCCGATATTTGTATCATATGTAGTTATTTGGCTCTCTTTTGCATCAGTTAATCTTCAGCCTTGGCAGACCTTTGATGATTTATGAATCTTTTGTTCACTGGTGTAAAAGGCTCGAAAATATCAAATGTCCGGAGATTAGACTTTAGAAACATGCAGAACAGAAAGTCTGTCATCACACTCTTTCTGCTGGAATGTGGAATGTCATGCTTTTTTCCCCCCTGAACTTTCCCTCTCCCTCTATCCTCTGAAGAGTCCTCTTGTTTTTCCATCCTTTCTAAATGAGTGTAATAGGTGATCTGCTGCTGTTGATAATGAAGCTGGCATGCTGTGCTTTGTGAAAAGGGATAGATTGACTGTTTGCTGTGGTTTTACAATCTGTATGGCACCTAAACATTTAAAAGGCTTCCGTACAATTTCATGTATGATAATTCTCAAAAAAATCATCTGATCCCAAATATAGTTGATGCTAATGGAACTAAAGGCACTTTTCCACAGGTATACAGGAACTGGGCTGTGACCACTCAGTTTATGAGCCGCTTTTGTTCATGTGGTCTTTTATTATTGATAATTTTGTTTGTGTTTTTCATTTTTCGCAGCATTCTTTATCCATGTGATGAAAACCTAACCCAGCAAACTTGTTTGTCAAACAGACAGTAGTGCTTGTACTTTTTTCACTTCCAAGTTGTTGGTTTGTATCTCCATTGTGTTTTTTTGCATGGACAGTAATAAAAAAATGGCCTCACAGTGTTATACAGTGTCAGAATCTTTGTAAGGACATCTGTTTGAGATCACTAAGAAAATTCACACTTGGCCGATTGATGCTGATTCTGGAAACTGAATGACTTAGCAGACATGGAAAATCTGAAGAAATGTTTATCCATCTATCCATAATCTGAGCTACTTGTCCTGACCAGGAGGTGCTTCCTCCAGGAAGTTATTTATTCAGAGTTTTTTTTAATTATTGTTTATTTTGAGTCTAACTGGGTCCAGGCATTGCTGTATGTAAATCTGCGATTCTTACTCTGGAGTTCACATCCTCCTTGGGCGAGAGTGCTTCAGTTAATCTCTCTCTCTTTCGTTCTCTCCTGTCCCTTCCCCCCATTGCCACTCTTTCTATCCCACTTCCTCTCTCTCTCTCTTCTATTTGCATTTACAGTTTGTAATGACAGATTCTGCTTTCCTCCTCTATGCACAAACACAAATGTGTTATGGATTGAAATGTCCTTTTGCTTGAATGAGCTCTATAGGAATCAGTGATGACCACTTAGAATAAGTAGCTATCATATCATATACATCAATATATGCACTACTGTGCAAATGTCTTAGGGACATGCTAATGTTTAGATGAGTATTTTCTTCATATTATTATTACTAAACATACTAAAAAGAAGCAATACAAATAACATTGGATGATAAAACATGAGGGTGGTACGGTGGCGCAGGGGTTAGCGCTGTTGCCTCACAGCAAGAAGGGCCTGGGTTCGACTCCTGGGTTGGGTGCAGAGTCTTCCTGTGTGGAGTTTGCGTGTTCTCTCTGTGATTGCGTGGTTTCCTCCAGGAGCTCTGGTTTCTTCCCACTACCGAAAACATGCGTGCATTGGTGATAGGTCAGATGAGCACACTTAATTGCCCCTAGGTGTGATGATGAGTGTGAATGGTTGTCTGTCTCTGTATGTGGCCCGGTGACTGTCCAGGGTGTACCCAGCCTTCATCCATAGCCGCTGAGATATGCTCCAGTGCCCCCCTCCCCGACCCTGAATGTGGAACAAAGGGGTAGAAAATGGATGGATGGATAAAACATGATTTCATGTTCAGTTTATCAGTGTGTTCAGTATTACTTGTAGTTACATCAGTCCTTCATTAAATTAAAACAGGAGCTGCTGATGGAGTTTCACATATATGTTTTGTGCTCTGGTTGTAATGTTGTCTTTCTCTTTTCTACTGTAGGTAAAGTAATGATGGCCTGTAGGATTCACTAACACTCTTCGCTCCAGATTCACCTACCAGCAAGCAACACAGCAGGCGTAAGACCAGTAATCCGCTCATTTTTTCACAGTGGTTAAACTGTTTCTGCTCTGTTTCATGATGTCTTCATGAAGGGTTCATCTTCAGAGTTTATGCGTTTTAAAGATGTAGTCATATTTAGGGGGGTTGGGTGTGTGTTTCAGTGTGATCATTCGACCTAGAGAGAAAAAACAGAACCCAAATCAATCATGCGGGGCTGCAAGAATTTCATGTGGATATTATCACGTCAATGCATTATTTACTTAAGGCCGACAATTATAGTATCACACATTAACACAGTTTTTTTTTAATTACTATTATTTTAAAGGTTGTTGCTTTTTTGTACATGACCACTTCACCTTAGTGATGTAATAGTAAATTACTGATACCAGTATTGATACTGATACTGCTTATCAATACTATACTAAACGATACTCTTATTTGGTCCAGTAAATAAAGACATTACATGAAAAGTTATTACTTTATTGGAGAAATAAAAAGGTAAACTTTTTCTGTATATGTAATTGTCAGGTCTGGGGACAGTGACTGTGGGCAGCCGCTAGAGGCCGAGAGGGGTTTATTTTAGTCTATTCCTGAGTTAAGTAATCATTTGTTTCAGCTGTCAGTGTGCTCAGGAGAAAGCATGTTTGTGTTGGGATTGGTTTATGGGTTTTTGGTTTATAGTATTTAAGTTCTTTAGGGGACCGACCAGAGTTGTCAGTCCACCGTCATTCTGAGTATTTGTGTATGTTCCCTCTCTCCTTTTGTTTTGAGAATTGGTTAGGCCCTTGTGCCTGTTTGTTTGTGAAAATAAAAGAAATAGAAAATGGATGTCTGCCTGTGCGCCTGCCCTCACTGGGGAGAAGAGAGGAAATGTGACAGTAATGAGGGATAAGTGATCTCTACAAACGTCTGGTTGATAAATGTGTGGTGGTGCAGAGCATTATTCCCACCGATCCAAGCCACCAGTGATTGTTTGAAAAAGTTTCCTGATACTGATTCTGCCGCATGTCAGAATCAGTATCAGGAAACTTTACAGTTCTCAGAGAAAATATAAGTAAGACAATTGCACATGATATAGCACATGGTAAGATTATTGCACCTAATAATAAGATACACATAATGATTATGATTTAGCACCCAATAAGAAAATGTGCATCTGGGTTGCAGCAGTTTATTGAACAGATTATTGTGTGGGTGTGTGACAGGGGGAGGAGTTATAGAGTCTGAAATGTGGTCTAAAAATTACTTCACAAACTCTGGCCAGTTATCATCAATAACACTGTCCTGCTCAGATTTTGAAATATTCTTTATTAGACTCACTACACTGAAAAGTTATCATGTTAAACATAAGGCTTGTTTTGCTATAATTGGATCAGCCCAGGTGGGAGTTGAAGCAAAATGCTTTATGAAATCTACGTAAGCCTTTCATGACCCCAAAAACCTAGACAAACTTACATCAAGGCCAATTCCAGCAAGTGTCGGTTGTCATAAAGACTCTTTTAGTCACTCTTGATGTCATTTTACCTCAGGAAATGTTATGACAACTGAGACTCGTTGGAGTAAACCTTTATAAGTGTTTGTGTAGGTTGTCATTAAAAAAGCATTTGTGAATATACATTTGCTATCTCTCTCATTCTATCTCTCTGTCTCGCTATCTCTCTCTCTCTCTCTCAATCTCTCTCTCTCTTTCTCTTTTGCTCTCTCGCTTACTTAGTCTCTTTCTCTCTGTGTATTCCTCTCTCTCTTTCTCTGTTCCTTTTTCTCTCTATATATAAGTTCTATAGATAACTTTAATATAATGTCTTCAGTAAACATTTTTAATATGATTTCTTAATTATATTACTTTAATAGCATTTCTTCTGTAGAAATCTGTAATATCATATTGTAGACAGCTGTAATGTCAGTTTAATGTCTTAAATATATCTCTTGAATATGATTTCTTCTGTAGGTAGCTTTAATATTGTTTCTTCAGTATATAACTTCCATTGTTTTCAATAAATAATTTTAATATAATTTCTTCATTTTATAACCTTCATGTGCAACTTTAAAATATTTTCTTCATTATAGAACTTTAATAAAAGTTCTTCAGCATATAACTTACTGCACTTTCTTCAGCAGACAGCTTTAATAGAATAGTAATGTACTGTATAATGAATATAGTTTCTGTTCATCACGGAATTTCAAATGGTTAAAAAGAAAACAAAAAAAAAACTGTGCTGTAGTTATGGTTTCTTATTGACAAGAAATGTTTTGCATACATTTGCTTAATTACACAAATAGAATCTGAATGTGCAAAACAGCAACTGACTCTCGTATTTTGCACCCAGTGAAAAATCCCATCAAATCAGTCAGAGTGACACTGTTGAAAACAACTGGAAAACGGAAGCATCCAGATCTACAAGTGTTTATGAACAGGATATTGATTAGATAGATTCAAATGTCATAATATAATATAAAGTGGCCCCTTATAGTCACACGTGAACTATAATGCATTTAACCCATTCACCAAGTGAAGCAGGAGGCTGCCACCAATGAGGGGCACCCAGGGAGCAGTGTGTGTGGGGACAGTACCTTGCTCAAGGGGACCTCAGTGGTGACACCAGCAGTGTTAGGATTCTGATCAGAACCTTCTGATCACAGGGCCAACTCCGTTTTTATTTCTCTATATTTGTAATTTAATTGACCCAAAATAAAAATACCTACATGCCTTTTTTGTGAAGTTACTGTTCTGGAGATGCTTAGACTGTGAAGATATGTTATTGACACACATTACGACATAGGCTCCCTTGTCACAAGCATGGTACACTGCATTTCCCAGGACTGGCAGTGGCTCCACTGAGGTACCCTTGAGGAAAGAACCGTCAACACAGACTGCCCCCCGGGTGCTGTGTGCCTGGCTGCCCACTGCTTCACTTGGTGCGTGGGTTAAATGCGAGAGACTTTCAGGGTAGTCTCCTGGGAAAACCCAGCGAGGGAGGGGGTCCAGAGGGCGCTGATGTGCCGAACAAACTTGTAGAAGAACAAACACTAGTGTTTCACACCGTTTTTATTTGTTAACATAAGATTTTACAAATACGCTCTAAGGGTTCTAAAAGTTCTAAGGGTTAATTTGTCCTACTACCAAACATGGCTGGATTTTAAGACATTAAAATGTACCTTTTTGATACACCTTCACATTCTTGTTTTAATATAATTTTCTAGATTTAGGGACATTCATCATATCATTCAGGTTTACATTTATGACCCTAAACAAGGGTTAAAATGAAGGATTTCCTTAAAGGAAGAGTGCAAGCATAGCTCATTTGCAAGTGCATGTGCGTGTGTGTGTGTGTGTGTGTGTGTGTGTGTGTGTGTGTGTGTGTGTGTGTGTGAGGGTAAAGAGTGAGCGATTTGATGTTTTACAGGATGCACAACACTTCCTGTAGTTTTGAAACTCAGAGAAAAGCCTTGAATAAGTGTTTTTAAGCAAATCAGCCTGGAATACACTACTGTGAAAAGTCTTGGGCACCTATGCAAATTGTTTAATGGTGTTTGTCTCGTGACAATGAAAGTGTCTTTCTGCCAGCAAAGTGAACATTAGAATAAATGCAAAAAAGCTAGAAAGCAGTAAAAAGTGTCAAGATTTGTTTTGTTAGTATAAAAGTGAGAGCTGGTGAGGAGAACACAGGTTCGGTTCCAGATTCCTCCTCGGTTCCTCCAGCCGTTGTTTGTATTGTGAAACTCCATCAGCAGCTCCTGGTTTAATTTAATGAAGGACTGATTGAGTCAAACCAGGTTTCTGATGGAAACTACAATAATACTGGACTTCCACAAGAACTCACTGATATACTGAACATAACATCACTATTTACTCTAGAATGGTATTTTTTATTTATTCTTTATAGTTTTATTTAGTAAATAAGTGATATTAATGTTAAAAAACACTCCCTGTTCCCTAACAGCATTGTCCCCTTTCAGCAGGATAGCCAGCCCTGCTATGCTGCAAAAATGGATCAGGAATGGTTTGAGGAACATGACAAAGAGTCCATTGTGTTGATTTGGCCTCCAAATTCCTCAGATCCCAATCTGACAAACTATTCAAATCCATGGATCCACCTCACAGTTTCCAGGATTTGAAGGAATTGCTGTAACGTGCAGATACAACAGCACACCTTCAGAGGTCTTGTGGAGTCCATGCCTCGGCGAGTCAGAGCTGTTTTGGTAGCAGGAGACAGAAGCATGGAGCTTTAGTAGGTCAGGACTATTTTGTTGGTCCTGTTGGTTAAACCTGTTTTTCACACATTTGTGTACTGAAAATGTAAAAAAGCAAACATGAACAAAAACACACACAAACAAAGGCCAGTGAATGGAACTAGAACAAAGAGATGAATCGCAGAAGCGCCTTTATTCTGACTGGTCAGTCTGTGTTATTATTAGTTCTTGCTGTGCATAGACCTGATCCAGAGCTGCTGTTGGGATCAGTAAGCTGCCGTCTATTGATAACCCTGCATCCATATTCATGTGACTGCTTCTCTGCTTACCACCCATTCAAATTGGAAATGTCTCTTTCATGTGCTGGCTGTGTAAGAGCACAATAGTCAGCAGTGTGTAAGTTAAAGGTAATTGCACACACATGGACAGGAGATGGTTCCAAACACACCCAACCAACAGAAGGCAACAAAGCAACAAAGAGCAAAAAGTTTGAGCAACCAAGTGTAACCTCATCCTCCCTTCAGTGATTTCAGAGGGACAGGAAGGAGCCTCAGAGAGAGAGAGTGAGAGAGAGAGAGAGAGAGAGAGAGAGAGAGAGAGAGAGAGAGAGAGAGTTGACACAGTGAGGAAAGAGAAAACCAGCAATGAGTCACACATTTAGAAATTCAGACAAGATTCAGAATCTCTCTCTTTCTGTGCTTCTCTCCCTCTATCAGTTCCTGAGTCTCTGTCTCTCTTTCCTTCTCTTACTCTCTCTCCCTCTGTAACTCTATCTCTCCCAATCTCTCTCTTTGTCTCTCTCTCTCCCTCTGTAACTCTCTCTATCGCTCTCTCCCCCTTCTCTCTCTCTCTCTCTCTCTGTCTGTCTGTCTCTCTCTCTTCTGTCTCTCTCTCTGTCTCTCTCTCCCCCTCTGTAACTCTCTCTATCTCTCTCTCCCTCTGTATCTCTCTCCCTCTGTCAATCTCTCTGTCTCTCTTTCTCTCCCTCTGTAACTCTCTCTCTATCTGTATCTCTCTCCCTCTCTTTCTCTCCCTCTCTCTCCCTCTCTCTGTCTTTCTGTTTGTGTGTTTGTCATTACTACCAGCCTCCAGATACAGACACAGCACTGATTAGTCCTTCACATAAAGCACACATCTACACACACACACACACACACACACACACACACACACACACACACACACATATATGTAAATATACAAAGACAGACAGGAAATGGGTGAAAAGAAAAAGAGCGTTGCCAGCAGCCTGGCAGGATGGAAGCACATGTGACATGTGTGGGTAACCCAGCAACCCACCAACATCAATTAGTGAAGCTATGAGGAAGGGGGCAGTACTGGGGGCAGGAACAGGGCAGCGGCGGGTCAGGGGCAGGGGGCGTCGGGCACTGCGGCAAGCGAGGGCTGCCTGGGCAAGGACATCTCCGTCTGCTAGCGAACACACTGTTCAATTAGCATAGCCTGGGACTCGCTAGACACCGGCAGCACAGTATGAGGTCCAGCAAGGACATTTAACAACTTCTCCAAACTTTCGGCAAGTTGACATTCTAAGACAAAAAAGGACGCAGGGAGAGCGTCAGTACGAGAACGCACACTGGGCGAATAATTACATTAATGATAACACCTTTCAGCCTAGAGACGACAATCTTCACCTGTAATAGACAAAATTAACCCTTCATCGAGTAGCATCACACGGTTACGCCACCTGACTACTTTTCATTAAAGCGTACCGCCACAACGGTGTGATGTGGCACGTTCAACAATTAACATTCCAATGCTTATAACTGCTAACATAATACGAGATTTTGGAGATTCAGGATTACAATCAATCCGCTGTCATCTCTACACTCAGAGTTTTATTTTTTATATAGTTTTTTACATTTGACAGTCGATGCATAACGAAATCACACTCAACTCAGGCTGCGTCTTTGGGATTCGAACCCACGACTTCCTGATCACAGGGGCAACTCCCTAACCACTAGCCCACCAGCTGC
>JBBJLS010118640.1:0-2500 GCA_037577275.1 Bryconaethiops microstoma | reverse complement strand
GGGTCCCTGAGCAAGACCCTTAATCCCAAGTCTCTCCAGGGAGACTGCCCCCTGTAGTTAGGGAATGGAAGTTGCTTTGGATAAAAGCGTCTGATAAATGCCGTAAATGTAAACCACATCCTCAAGTCTGCACCACCTTACTGATGAGATGGATGCATTTTAAGTGAGCTGAGGGATGTTTCAGGGATGTACTTGCAGGAAACAATTTGGGGAACCAGTGACTCCTATAACACAGTATTATTTACAAAGTAAACGCAGCTAGGAAGGAACTTTAGATTTTTACTTTACTCGTTGCATAAAATGGACCAGAAAATGCAATTACAGCATTAATGGTACTTATTTATTTGCCAATGAATGAGAAGAAAAACACAATAGTAGTAAAACATCACGATCTTGACAGGTCTACATAATCCGTCATTTCTCGAAGAGTTTCCCAATCGCTCTAAAAAAAAGGTCCCAACGTCTTACAGTGGAGTTTGCAAAAACAACCGCATCTCCTCATCAGAGAGGTTCTGGATAAAAGTCACAGCTATAGCCGTGTTTCTGTTATTAGACTGTCACAAGCTAACGGATTACCCCACATTTATGAGACAATCAAATGAACGCTGACTCCATGCCACATGTGATACAGGTTTTACGATGTGGTCTTAAGTCAAAAGTCAAAAGTGGAGTTGATGAATTCGCCATGCCATCGACTTCGTATCTGAGAGGGGAAACTTCAGGCTCGAGGGGGAATTTTACGAAGCCAACATATGTGATTGAACTTTTACTGTTTAAGGTTTCATTAAAAGAAATATATAAAAAGACAGAGAGAGAGAGAGAGAGAGAGAGAGAGAGCGAGAGAGAGAGAGAGAGAGAGAGAGGGCACTGTGCTCGATTTCCCAGCAAATGAAGCATATGGAAGTATGGAGCAGCGAGCCAAGACAGCAGATCGCTAACTCAAAGATTAAGGCTAAGACCCAGCCACTCTGTCCACATTATGTTCACCTCCCCGCCTCATCACTCCTTCCTTCCTCTCCTCCTTTGCCTGATTTTCTTGAGCTCCACTCAAGCTTGTGGTACTTGAAGGTTTTAAGTACAGCATCTTACTACGGAAAGGTTAAAACTCAAGGTCAAGCCGCATCCCTTTGATGACTGATGGTAACTGTGCTAGCCCCCCAGGCTGGGGCCTGTCACAGGCCAGTGTGTGGTATCTATAGGGGCATCTATAGGATCCTGGCTCATCTTCCCTGGCATCTGCCTCACTCTCTGTGGGTTCAGACACCAAACAGCGATTCCTTCCTGGCACATTCTGTCTGCACACAAACATATTTACATTATTTTCCCATCTCAACCCTTAGAACGTGAGCGTCACGGATCCGTGCCCAAAGTGTCAGAAATGGTAAATTGTTGTCATATGGCAAAACAGCTCCTTATATGGAAGTTCCCCCAGTTTGTGTTGATGACTGAGGTGTCAAGACGTCATGCTGAGCTTTGTTTGGTGTTCCTATGTCACGTAGAACCAAAGTTATGAGTTACTGTAATTTAATAGCCATATGTAACTATATGTAATAATAATAATAACCGCTACTAGGG
Source organism: Bryconaethiops microstoma (assembly GCA_037577275.1). NCBI lineage: Eukaryota > Metazoa > Chordata > Actinopteri > Characiformes > Alestidae > Bryconaethiops > Bryconaethiops microstoma. Next base: position 925 of record JBBJLS010118640.1, on the reverse strand, counting down.
TTTTAAAAATGCCGTCACATGCAAATGCCCATAAAGAACAAAAATGCGCAAATTTCCTTTATTTTAGGTCTTAGAAAGTAACGAAACAGAATCTTTGAACCCGGGAGAACTTTCAGGATAGTCTCCGCCCACAAGTGGGTGGGGAAAGCCATCAGAGGGAGGGTCAGAGGGAGAGTGAAAGTGCAGCAAACAGTGAGGGTGTAGGAGAGCAAACACTGGTTTTAAACTGATTTACACCGCTTATAATTGCTAACATCAGATTTAACTAATAGACTCTGAGTTCCAAGGGATAATTAATGTGTCTACCCTGTTAGAAATCCAAGACACTGGTGTTTAACCAAAAAGACGGTGGAAAACCAAGAAGATAGATTTGTGTTTCAAATTAACACCACAGAGCAATATGTTATATTAAAATACTTCGTACTTACATAATCTGGTTTACTAGAATATACCTAACAACTCTTTTGGTACCAATTATGTGGTACCAATCATGAAAAAGGTATCAGTGGCTCCATACACACCTGGTGTCATAACACATCTTGGTCGATCTGATAATAAGGAGACAGGACACAGTATAAATTAGGGCATTAACAGAAAAACCGATATGTTGACGCGTTGATATCAGAGGCACAAGTCGACGCCCCCTGAGAGAAGTCGAAGTGTCGTGTGTTTTTTTTCTTTCTCTGTGCGCTCACTTGTGTACACAGTGCAATCTCTGCCTCTGCAATCTCTGGTTTACGCTGACATGCATTCCTTGACTTAACCAATTATTATAGTCCCTTCATAAAGAGGGTGGTAACGCTGGTGCGAGGGGAATCTAAACACAAAACCAAAAAAAGATGTGAGACATGGCAGCAGAGGCAGTAGGTGACAGACACACATCACATGTGTGGAGATGCTTCACTCTAGACACACAAACAGCACG
>JBBJLS010118633.1:0-17978 GCA_037577275.1 Bryconaethiops microstoma | reverse complement strand
ACACACACACACACACACACACACACACACACACACACACACACACACACACATACACACATACACACATACACACACACATACACACACACATACACACACACATACACACACACACAGTAATAAAGAAGTTACATAAAATGTTTAACAATGAGAGGTCTTATAAAATCTTTTACTTTCTGTTCATGACACACACTCTAGTCAAACTATCCAAAAACAGATGTTTACAGTTTAATCACATATTACTTTAATCTGCCTTCTGTTTATTATGTAAAGTGTGCTAAGAGTCCTCTGTTGCTCTGTCTATCCCCTTAACTCATGTTAAAAAAGGCCCCACACAATGACTATAAAAAATAAGAATAGAAATGGGATCAAAAACTACATCAAAATAAAATTGAAAATCACAGTCAATAACATTTAAAAATAACTGAACCCATATAAAAAGTATGTTGGGATATTGCCCCTAAAACTAATACACAGTATATGACACCTTCTGTTTCCAGAGATCTAAACAATATTCCATGCAAACTCCTAACAGACTTGGCAATGGACAGCAATTAACAATATGTTATCTTCATAAACAGAGATGCACATCACTGACTTCGTAACCACTGTCTTGATTACATTCCTTTGACTCTTTGGATTTCTTGGTATGAAATTATTACAATTTCAACCTACATTAAAAACATTAAGTAGCAGTAGACTCCAATCATTATTAAAATTTTGTCCAGAAATGAACACCAACTCTACCAACAGTCATTATAAACAAACACTAAATCGCCAACATATTCTACATTAATTACAATAAATTCAGTTCAAATATTTCAAAATGAATATAGTTATCACTTTAAGATCAGATCAATTCTAAATGCATTTTTACACCCTCTTTATACGATGAGATAAACTCTAACTTTTTCAATTTTTTCCTTAAGATATTTCATGAGAAAATGTTTTCATTGACTGAGAGAATCTACATGTTAGTACACTTGTATTGTATCGTGGATGCCGAATGAGTGAAGGTACTGAGTATGTCAAACTTAATAAATGATTTGAGTGAAGGGTTACCTGACAGCGGACAATAAGTTTGGAAAGTGTTGTGATGTTCTGAAACTCATCATGTACTTCCACTTTGAATGCTGCTGGTGCTCCATTCTCTATAGAAACGTCATCTTCAGGGAAAACCAATAGCTGATGTGGAGGACCTGGTGGACACAAACAGAAAAAAATTAATTTTGTCATAAGGTTTTATCTCTAACTTCTCAAATGATGAAAAAACTTATAACTAGTCAATGTATGTTGTTTATTTTTTTTACATTTCATACATTTTAATGTCTTCTAAACAGCTTCTACTGAATATGTTCTGTATCTCATTGTTTGTGTATTCATACCTGGACGTGCACTGATTTTGAATTCCTGGCAGTCTTGTCTGAGGCCTGGGATAGTTATCTTCACCGTGTGCATCTGTCAAAAGCATGTGCAGATGTAAATATCAGATGTATGCAATAAATGAATATTACACAAACAAATTAAATATTATACCCACAGAGTACTATGTGTAAATCAATTAATTTATGGTAGTTTAAATCCATTGATTCATGAATTCATAACATAATAATGGCATACAGTGAAAACAAAGCTAAACAAAACACACTATATGATATATGACACACACTAACCTTTTCCTGATGGTTGTTCACCTTTCCCCTGGCCATCAGGTCTTGGATGGTGAATGTAGGTCCATTTAAAGCTGTCTGCTCATAACTCAGCTCCAGTGAACTATTGTTTGTGTGTGTGTTGCACAAATGTGAGTGAGAGAAAGAAAAAATTTTGATTGATAAACATTTGGTAAACCACTGAGGAAAAAAATTAAATAAGATCAGTCAAAGAAAACCAAAATCATGAAAAAACAAGGCCAATTCAAAATCACACTGAAAATCAAAGTAAAAAAAAGAAATCAAATACTGATCCAGTGTGCGTGAATTTCATCACGTCAACTCAAGACGTGGGTCACACTTCTGAGTCACATGTGCCTGTGTTCACTTCTGACAATATCTGGGCATGCTCCCGATGAGACAGCGAATGGTGTCCTGGGGGATCTCCTCGCAGACCTGGATCAGGGTACCACTGAGCTCTTGGACAGTCTGTGGCACCACTTGATGGTGTTGGAACCACCAATACATAATGTCCCAAATATTTTTGCTTGGATTCAAGTCCGGGTAAAGTAGGGCCAGTCAAATGGAAACAATGCCTTTGTCATCCATGAAGTGCCCACACACTCAGGCCTCAGGAGGCCAGGCACTGTCGTGCACCAGAAGGACCCCAAGGCCCACTGCACCTGCACACCAGTATAAGGTCTGACAATGTGGGTGAAAATGTAATCCTGGTACCCAACAGCAGTCAGGGTAACGTTGGCTAGTGTGTGGAGATCTGTGCAACCCTCCAAGTATATGCCTCCCCAGACCGTGAACTGTTGCAGGCAGTATAAAATTTACCATGGCGTCTCCAGACTCTTTTACAACAGTATTCAATGTGAACCTGAGAATGGGATAACAGTGACAAACCTGCCAATTTTGGTGTTTTTTGGTGAATGCCAATTGAGCTGCAAGTCCTGCTAGAGTACCTCGGGACCTCACGCCACCCTCTGGAGTGAGTATGTTTCTGACAGAAATAAACAGATATCTGGGTTGCTGCTGGGGTGTTGTCCTTCTTCAGCCCTTTCCAAGTGAAGACCCATCTCCTGGTATCTCTTCCATGCTCCTGAGACTGTGCTGGGAGACACAGCAGAACTTCTTGCAATGGCACGTACTGATGTGCCATTTTGAGTTACGCTGTTTTGGCTGAATTATTAATGTAATGTGACTCATTAAGACCAACCAGAACATACACAGCAACCTGCATTTCAGCTCTGTTTTTACATTTTCAGTGAACTGTAGAATATTGAAATATATCGCAATATATCGTGACCCATGTATCATAATAAGGATCGTGAGGTCCTTGTCAATAAAAAACCCTAGATTCTAAGCAAAAGAATAGTGTGTATTTTCTCTGCAACTTACCTACACTCTACTTGGGGTTTGGTGTCAGAGGGGGGCTGAGTTGGATGGCCAAACTCATCCTTAAATTCCAGAGGTAGGGAGAAGGGCACCCCCACTTGAACAGATGAGGGAACTGCACCCAACACAAAAACGGCTGCAGTGTTCTCTGAAAGAGAGAAGGAAACTGAGCAAAGTAACATAAAAAGAGGAATTTACATTCAATAAAGCCCAAAGTGAATCTTATAATAAATAAGTGAAAATTAAATGCAGATAGTAAAGCCAATGCAGTTTAAGGAGTCCAGCCCTGCTCCTGATGATCTACTGCCCAGTAGATTTAATATGACTGATTCAGATTTAACATGACATAACTTTAAGCTTCTTAAGCTTTGTAGCTTAGTAATTTAAGTGCATTATTGAATTTAGTAAAATCATGTCAATCTGCAAATAAGGTACATATAATAATAACTGCATAAATGTGAGCATTTCATATTGAAGCTATTAAAATATGTGCATGCCCCTTTAACAATGTGTACATATGTGTACATTCATGACATGCATTTGTTAGTTAGTGGTACTCAATTCATTTAAGGCAATAAGTTGCCACAAAATATTTAAGCATGCCACACATGTGAGTTTTAACTTGTTTACCTCAACTGAGAATGTGTGTTCCCCATCTCAGTCGTTTTAAGTATTATAAAGAAACTGACATTTGATTTTATGAACTAAAAAATAATTAGGCAACTAATTTTTTTAACTAACTAACCCAACCCTTCGGGCAAAGGTGTACAGCGTACGTGCAAAGGAAAGGAAATATAGCTTAAACGAGCCAAACACAATTCAATAAAACGCAGACCCATTGGGTATTGAAAACGTTAAGATAATTTTGCTACCTATAATAGTGAAGTGGAGGGCATAGTGAGGCAGCCGTTTCCCGGCCCATTCACTGGCTGACTCGCTATCACTCAGTATAGTTTGCAGGTGAAGTGTGTACTTTCCCAACTTGTTCAAGTTTTCTGTAAAAAACAAACACACACCAATGACATCAAATACCATACAAAATGCTGCATCTAAACTACACCCAAAGTAAAAATGTTTGGCTTCTATCCTCTTTAAAATCATCACATGAGTTACAATATGCTGTACTATAAAACAGATAAAATTTCAATAGGCTTCAACATAATTTCAATAGGCTTAAAATCACCTAGGTAACTTTCACAGTAAATTCACTACAAAAATACAACATATATGTTTGTTGTAGTGTTATGTCCTTACCCATTACTTTAAACCAGTACTCCCACTTGGAAGAGTGCATGGCAATGTGAGAGTTGGTTTGGACATCTCCTTTAGGAGCTGAAAGCAAAGAATAAAACATTCAGTCAACACTCAAATGCATACACACAGAGCATACACAATTTAGATACTTTACAATGTACATATAGCCATTGAAACACAATGAAAAGAGACATACAGTGCCACATGACTTTGAGGTCAATGAGGAGTTTCTTGGCGTTAACGTTGGCTACTGGCAACCGTGACATGGTCTCTCCTTTCTTATTCAAAATCTCCACTTGGATTGGGCCTAAAAGAGAACCGATAAAATAAGATAGGATAAGAAAGAACTTATTATTTTGTCATAAGCATGCTCAGTGCAACAAGAAAAATAAAAGATAAGACAACAGAGAATTACAAAAAATACAATACAGCTGTGTAGTTGTTTTAAGCTTTAAAACAGTGGCAGTGAATATTTTGTGTCAGGGAAAGAAAATAAGTTTGTCTTGTAAACTGCAGGTGGGAAAAAAGTGGACATAGGTGAGTTTGTACGTGTATGCATGCGATTGTGTGTAGGTATGTTTGTTTATACCCATGGGTGTGCCAGCTGGACGAACAGTTTTATCAGGCCAGGGGTTCCCCTCTGGCCACATAACTCTCAATTGCTCAGGAAGCCTAAGAAACAGAAAGACAGAATTAAACCGCAATTACCCATCCACTATTAGCACTACACACTAGGAGACTTTAACATGACTAGATTGGAGAAAATTAAGAAGAAATATAATAAATTAATACAAGTAATAAACAAGTAAATGTAAGGAGGCAGTGAATAAAATAAGTGGCAGGATTTTATCTATTTCTAAGCTAATATTTTAACAGTTGAAAGTGTTTTAAAATCAAAAGACCAACACTATTTTAAGATCAAAATGTCCTACCAGTCAGGTTTCTTTTAAGTAAACTTTCATTAGTTTCACATTAAAGCATGTGATTATAACTGAAACATTTTTTACATTACAAATAAACATTACCAACCTTCAATTGCAATTGCTGAAACCATTATTACTTACTTGGCCAGTTCATCCTCGATGCTTTTCTTGATGGCAGCAGTTTTAGCCAGTCTGTCAATCTTTGATATGGGGATAGTTTTAATTTCATTATATAGCTCCTTCGGTTCCTGTGGACATAAATGCACCCAAGTTTACTTCTACTACAAACAGAGATGCACTGTGAGGAAATAGTTATATGTATTTTGGTTATAACTAATTATTCTGAATACTGCAAAAAGAACAAACAAACAAACAAACAAACAACTGGACATATACTACAAATATACAATTAAATGATGAAAGGCTCATCTGCAAGAATCACCACCCACAGGCTGATCACTCATATTACAACCAGTAGCAAAAATCTGTAAAACATATGAAAGCCACTGCTGACATTGTAAGTGAAATGTATTTGATATTTAGCAAAACATGTAAAAATTATTAACGTGTCAAAGCATGTTAGTTTAAACAGCTTGTGTTCAGACACGTTGCCGTATGGCAGATGACACTGTCTGTTATAAAACACATTATTTCTTATGCTTGCACAAACATGTATCACAAAGTATTTTGTGGTATGTAATGGTTATAGTTGCAGGCTAATACAAAACCATGAAAACATTTCACCTTACAGACCTTGCATTCCTACATTTTTCCGAAGTTAAATTCATATATCTAAAGGGCTTTAGATACAAAATTTTGTATGACAACCTAAACTGAACTGGATGCGCCACATTTAGCAGCAACAACTGCAAGCAAAAGTTCCCTAGAGATCAGTCACTGTCATATACGTGGAGGTATTTTGGCCTACTCCATCTTTGCAGAACTGCTTCAATTCAACCACAGTGGATGGTTTTAAGCATAACCTGTCTGAAGACCTGCTTCAGCATCTCAAGAGTGTCTTTTGAGCCATTCATCTTAACCCTACCTGCATAACCCTATATCCTGGTAGAAAGCAGAATTCATAGTTCAATCTATTATAGCAACTATTCCCTGAAGCTGCATCCCCATGTTATTACTCTGGCACCACGTTTGACTGCTAATATCATGATCTTATTATAGAATGCGGTGTTAGTTGTAAACAAGCTGTAATAAGAACTGTCGTCCAAAATGTGCTGCTTTAAACTCCACAGAACATCATTCCAAAAGGCCTGGGAAACAAAAGGTACTTTTTTCCTCAAAAGGTGAGAGGACACTTTAGTTTCAGTGGTTTTTGTCAGTGGTTTTTACCTGGCACCTCTCTCATGAAAACCAATTTTGCACAACCTCTCAAAGGATGGTCTCATGAGCATTGATCTTATCTGAGGCATGTGGTTTCTTAGATGTTTTGAGTTTTTTAGTGATTTACTGAAATACTGATTATGCTGAGGCTCCTACAATCACAGATACTGACAAGTAGACAGAGACACAAACATATATGTCATCTACCAAGCTAATCTGGACGTGTCCTCCTGTGGCATAGACATCTCCTTCATGGTCTCCATAGAGCAGAAACTGAACTATGGAGCCAAAAAAAATAGGTTGAGTTTTCATCGACTTCACCTGGAAAAAGGAAAAGAGACTCTATGAGGATTATTGTCATTGTTTAATGTATCTAAAGCACGAAAATGTGTATGTACATCTTAAATGCCTTCGTTCATTAGGGCTGCCAGCTGTATGAAAGTTAAGTAGAATACTTAACTGTGGCAAACACAAGATTTCTAAATGTATGTTTCATAACTAATTTATATGAGAGCACTCAGTATTAATATCAAGCGTCATGAAAAGCTAAATTAAGAAGTCTTGGGGTTGCAATATGGTTGCGGCATGGGTATATTTTTGACACATTATAACTTTTCCGCCACATTCCATACGAATAATATCTCATTATGAGCTAAAATAGAGAGTGCTTGCTTAAATGAAAGTGTTGTTTCCTTTAGTTATTCCTTTGGTACCCTGAGCAATGCCATGTTCTGCCCTACATTTGGGAGCCATTGTCTGTAATATCATTAATAACTGTAGTTATTAAATCAAATAACTACTAGAAGTCAAAACCAACGCAGGTTTTAGTTTTCGAAAGGACATTTTCTACATTTAAATATATCTTCTTTTCACTTAATTCAATAAATATTTAAATTTTGGATATAGATTTAACAAGCCCATCCACTGTAATGCATGCCATATTGAAATAATATTTCCTCTTGTTCAAGAAGCAGGTAGGAAATTTAATTTACAGGATATGAGATGATACATGGCACAGAATATGTTGATTAGGCTTGGTGGTTTCCATATTTTCAGACCATCCTGATGTTATACAGTATGACACTACCGTATAACCTGGGTTCTGTTGGCTTGGGGTGGGGCATTTTGGATGAGTTAAATATAGTGTTGTGTTTGGAGGGGGGGGGGGGGTAATGAGTTAATACTGTCCGTACTTCCACATTTCTGTATACCACCTATCACCCAAAAATAATGCATGCGAAGAAATGTTTTTGTAACGATGGTATGCATGTATTACATATATCAGTACTATCAAAGCATGTGCTTGTGTTTAAATTAAATCTTTACTCACTTGTTGCCCAGTCTTATAGATTTTACCATCCCACTGGATGGCTCTGAATTTAGCCCATGGTGACTGCAACCGTTTAGTTGGAACATCTGTGCGAGTTGTCGTACCCTGGAATCCAATGAACTTCACCTACCACAAATTCAAAGTTAACACAAATTCTGTGTATCAAACAACCTACTACCTGAAATCATACTGCTGTGTTTAATGTGTTTAATGATTAAACAAAAAACAAGTTTAAAACTGAAGTCTGGTCCACTCATTCACGCCTAATGTGTAGGATATCACCAACACACCTGTTTGTCATAACGTTCATGGCAGTCTTTCAACCAAGCAGTAAATTCTCGATTGATCTTCACTCTTTGTTCCTGCAAGAAAGAAAACCAACACTAAGCTTGACAAAATGATGCATTAAAGACAGAAGAAGAGAGAACAAATAAAAAATATGAACGATATAATTTGACAGGTAGGAGGAGTCATCTGCACCCACAAAAGTCATAATTTGGAGCAGGGGTGGGCGATGTGATGACATTTATGGTGACAAATTACATCACAATATATCCTGCATATGTTCAGCACTTTTAAAATGAGTTTTCTATTTGACTGCTCTAACTTATCACATCTTAGAAAACTAAACGGGATGATGGAAGTATAATTTTTAGTCATGTCATGCATGCGTTGACTAAAAGTAACTATTTATACAGTATATTCCGTTTCACACTTCACACACGGGGTCAGAGTCATGACGAAACACCAAGGGTGTTTTTAAGTGGTTTTGCTGAGGAAGGTTCATAACTAAGTGAAATGACCCTGAAGTATCCAAGTGGCAGCAAGGATAAGAGATGGTCAGGTTCTCTAAATGCTCAGGAAAAGTGTTCCTATTGTTTCCTTTTCAATCTCCTTTAGCACAGGGTAAAATAGACTATGCTTTACAGAAGGACAGGATGTAAGGCCATGCCAGTTTCTTGCAGCGGAAAAAAGCAACACACCATTTACACAGAGCAAAGTATCTAGGATACACTTTTAGTAGTCCCATGTCAATAACATCTGCAGTCACATAATTATGCTGCCCAGTGTAAGTGCAGTTGGATTCTTAGCACCACGGTTATTTTATGAATCCTTGGTGTTTATTATTCCTTAAGATTTCTCCTTCGCATTGTTCCTGGACTTTCCACTGAGGTCAAGGAACAGTGGTTAGGAAAAAAGAGATAGCCAAATATTTTTAAAAAATGACATCCTAAGATTCTACTAAATGTCCCATCTGATTTACTTCTCCTTGGTGCAGTTCACTAGTTTGGTGGGAAGGGCAGGAATGGAGAGGTAAAGTGTTTTGCTCCCACTCATATAGAAAGAACAAGCAAAATACTAACAAATGCCAATTATTTCTGACTACCTGTTAAGAATAGTATGTAGACATTACCTGGCCATTGAGCACTCTGGTGAAGATAGTTTCTTTGTCCCGTAGCTGTAGTTCCAGGTCCATAAATGTGAGTTTATTGGTGCTAACTTGAAAACGGTCATTAGTAAAGAGAACCCCTGAGATCCTGTTGTAGCATTCTAATGGCACTGCACACATTTTCTTTGGTCTTGTACACCACTCAAACCTAAAGCAAACAAACAAATACACAACATTTGTTTGTGTCATACTACAAGACTAAAATAACAGTATAGAAATGTCAGAAACTTTCAACATATGATCGTGTCAGTCCTGGATTATCCAGGGAAGTCAAGATTAAAAAGACATTATTACTCATGAACAGAAGAATAAGGAATTAATCGTCCATTCCAAAAGCACTCAAAGATGGGTCTTTTTCCACGGCCCTCAGTTTGAAAAACAAAACAGTCTTCTTCATCATTCTCTGCATCTGCAACACACACAGAGATAGAATTACGATCCAAATAATGTCAAATTACAATCAATTAATGATAAGTGTTAGTGCATGCAAAGTAGATTTATAACAGGCCAGTTAACTGTTTCTTTACTGAGATTACTTTTTTATTTATCAGCCTATAATTCATGTGTGATCAAAGGAAACACTCATTTAAAAAAATTAACACTTAACATGCAAGCCTTTAATCAAATTGCTATCTGGAGGGAAACTGGTGGCCTAGTGGTTAGGGTGTTTACCCTGCGTTTAGAAAGTCATGGGTTTGAATCCCAAGACTGCTAAGCATCTCTGAGGTACCCGTGAGCAAGGTACCGTGCCCACACACTGCTCCCTGGGTGCTGTGTTCCTGGCTGCCTGCTGCTTCACTTGATGAATGGGTTCAATACAGAGGAAGAATTTCGAGCTGTTCACACAGTGTGCTGTGTTCCCGTATGACAAAACCAGTCTCTTTCATCTTTAATTAACAAATCTATCACAAATATCTACGTTGTGTGTAAAGCCTGTACACTACAAAAAGCCTGTACACGAGGAATACATGTGGCTGTCAAAAAAAGATGGTTATTCAAGAATGTGGAATGTGTAGTGTATTTATGTATATTTGTGTACTTTTTTTTTATCTGATTACCCAGTGGCTTCAAGATTAGTCATGGGCAGTGTTGAGCCCAGTCATTTCAACATTAATGTTAAATTATACAGATAACTTCATATTGTATTGCATGCTGTGACAGTGTTTCAAGCTAGGTTTTCAGGTACGTGCATATCCCATATTATATGGGCAAGATTAGTGTACATATTGTTTGTGTGTAAGGCATACAAATATAATTTTCAGTCCAGACGTCTACTGATATATGTAAGACTTGAGGAACACAACAACATAATCCCAAAACACACTAAGTACCTGGTTTTAAGGCATATGGGTCCTCTGGGTATGTTTCTTTGTCGTACAAGAAGGGATGATACCGGAGCAGTCCCTCTACTCTGGCGTCTCCTCCTTTAGTGGCTTTAAACTCAAACTCTGCCACACTGGAGTTTATATAAAGAGTCTGCATGTCATTATCGATCTCTCTCAGATTAAGGATTCGTGGCAAGCGGGGAGATCGATCAATAAGACAGATCTAAAAAAGAAAGAAAAGTAGGAAATGTTAAAAAAATGACTTTAAAATGGGGTGCTGTGACAGGATATGATAGATCTAAATGACAGAATTATAGGTGGAGACAATTTAGGAGACCACTGCTTTTAAAAAGCACCATAGTTTAAGCTACAGGCAACTGTAAATATGAGAGTAAATATGAGAGAATAAGGTGTTATGTAAACTTGATATAGTCATAGGAGTGATATTTCAGCTTATATTTATCTAACACTGAACAAAAATAAAAATAACTTTTTCTGTAATGAGAACTTCAGGATATAAATGTCTTCTAATACAATTAAACATATACTTACTTGTATCTCAATGTTTGATGCAGAATCAGGACTTCTTGTGTTTCTCATGTCATTTCCATGGATACCATGGACATAGTAGTGATAAATGTGCCTTAAATAGAAATAAACAAATCAATAATAATAAACTCAGAAAAAAAATGTTCTAAAAAAGGATCATAATCATTTTTCTGTATGTTACAGGTATGTGTGTTCATGCTGTGTTTAGACACTCACGCTAGCTCTCTAGTCCACAAGATAAAGTCATGTTTGAGGTAGGCAACATGTTCTGGCTGTATTCCAGTAATGACTACAGCAGTGAAGCTGTCTTTGCCTGCTTCTTCCAGAATGAGTGACTGCAAGAACCGCTCTTCGTCCACCTTCACATGAGAACAGTCACCAGGCTGAGAGAGAGAGAATGTGCAAGACAGTAGAAGAGAGTTGTTAAGGGAGCTCGAAAAATATTAGTGGGCCAAAAGTTGGCAAGATCCAAATATAGTATAAAGTATAGCTCAGACACAGAGCTCTATTCAAGTGTTATGACTCATGCGATGCAATTTTACCTTCCTGTTTCGGATGACACCAGAATAAATCTCCTCCTTGTTTTTCTCTTTCTGCTCAAAGTCTTCTTTAGACATGACAAATTCATGTACATCTGGAGAGCTGACTGGCTTACTGATAATCTGCAGTATGACAGTAAATGAGTGCAGCATTACTAGAAATAATTAAATAACAAATAATAAAAAAAAGCAGAATAATCATTAAAAAAACAGTCATTACCCAATTAGTGCTTAGATTTGTAGATTACAGAATATTACATTATTTATTGTTTGTAAATAATTCTGGGACTGTCTTATGATGGGCAGTACGCTTTCACTACATTCCAGTCAACCTGTCGCTCTTACAGTAAACTGACCATATGTTCCTTCTCCAGTAATACATTTGATTAGAATAGGCTCTGCAGTGTAACTATCAAAATCACAAAACAGGATTTTAGATAATATATGGGAAAACTCTGCCTTTAATAGTCCATGCTCAGTTCAGATACACTTAATGAAGGAATAGGGGATTTCCAGTCATACGAATTTGTTTCTGGAGTTGAACCACAGAAGAGTAATTTCTGTAGTAATGTTTGAAAAAAAACGCCTTCCTGTGCAATACATTTACTATACACAGAGACAGACAGTACCTGGTGTTAAAAAGCATCAGACCCAGTAAGGACCTGTGCCAAGTCTGAACCAGTGAAAAAAAATAATAACAGAATCCCTTTAGACTTGTGCACCTGTGTTTATTTCTAAACAAAAATACTTTAAAATATTTTTTGCTCGTAATTGGAATTACAACTGATTTAGTGACCACAAACACAAATGGGGAGCTAAAATGATCATTATTGGCATCTTACTGCGCTGCTGCATGCACGGGTACAACGGCCGTGCTCTAAAGCCGCAAAGTGAAAGAACTGAAGTTTGCAACAAATACTCGGTTACGGCAGAGCAAGAGGAAAATTCACTAGTCAAATGAATCACATGAAAACTCAACAAGGCCGCAATCTACAGCCTAAATCAAACAGGGTTCCTCTAGAGCCGAGTTAAGCATTCTGTCTCACTGAACCTCTGATTCCACTCATTAGCTAATTATAAAGCCCTTCACATGTTGTATAAACCAAGCATAACGAGTATTCGATAAAGTAGAAGAGGAAACACGCTAATCTCTGCTGAGCTGTCTCCCTAGAAGGAGCTCACTGACACCCCTGACTAGCAAAAACAGCGTTACAGAGTCAGTTTCACACTTACTATACTTTATATATGGATATCATTTGAAACTGCTTTTCAACTCAATAAAGTAAAATGATTGGGTATTCTTCTCTGTATCAGACACACCAAACTGTTACTGACCCAGAAATTCCATAGTATCACTAGTATTTTGCCAATATATTTAACCTTCAAATACCTACAGTCAAAATGCTACAGCTACACAAGAGAAAAGTTTGTGTAGGGAGGAAAACAAAGAGTAGAAATACATTCCACTTAATTGCATTACAACATTCTACCCAAAAAAAAACAAACAAAAAAAATGTAGTTAATATTTTAATGCCAGAATTATAGTTAATTATTGTAAAAGGTACCCTATAGTGATAAAATGTATGCTTTAACACTGTATTTTACACAATTATCTTTATGGAATGATTTTAAAATATCAATGCGACATACACTGATCAGCCAAAATATTAAAATCTCCTGCCTCATAACGTGTAGATCCTCCCTCATGGAGCCAAACAGCTCAGACCCATTAATGTTAGAAGGAGATCCATTAAGTCATGTAAGTTGAGACATAGGACCTGTGTGGATGATATTAGTCTGTCTATGTTCCTCAAACCATTCCTGAACAATTTTTGCAATGTAGTAGAACACAATGTCCTATTGAGATGGGCTGCTGCCATTAAGAATACTGTTGCCATGAAGGGCAATGCAGGCTCATACACAACAAGCTGTGGTGCACTGTGTGTTCTGACACCTTTCTATTATAGTCATCATTCATTTATTCAGCAATTTGTGCTACAGTAGCTCTTTTTTGTGGGATCAGACCTACTCTACTTTCCCCCCATGCGCATCAATGAGTCTGTGGCACCCAAGACCCTGTCACCTGTTTACCTGTTGTCCTACCTTGGACCAGTTTTGGTTGGTACTGACCAATGCATACCAGGAACTCCTTACCAGATCTGCCATTTTAGAGATGTTCTGACCCAGTCATCTAGCCCTTGTCAAAGCTGCTCAGATCCATACACCATCCCTGGCCATTTTTATTGCTTGTAACACATCAACTTCAAGAACGGACTGTTCACTTGCTACCTTATATACCCCACACCTTGACAAGTGCCATTATAATGAGATAATCAAACGTTATTCACTTGACATGCTGATGATTTTAATGTTATGACTGGACAATGTACATAAATATGCTCAAAAACAGATCCATGCAGGTACCTGTAAAACACTGACAATGCTATAATTTTACCTTTCACATAAGTGACTACTTTCAACAAAGCACAATACCCTGAATAAGCATTTACTTGCCATTTAAAAAGCCTGACAAAAGGGTCTAGCACCTACCCGTACAGCCTGACCTATGTAAAACACGGCCTGTTTGCCTCCAACACCAAAGTAGGAGATGTCACTGTTCAGACTGCGCGGAACTGGACTGGGATGCACGTATGTGGGATGATCACTATCACAAAAAACAAACACACGTAACTCATGACATCAGTCAAAAATACTGCTAAGTAAAAGTACTACTCTTCACTATATTAAAGATGAGAGACGAGTCTTAACAGCAGCAACTTCCTCTCTGTCTTCTATACTATTTCTGTTTCTTTCCTAAACCATTTTTAATATTTTTTCAGAGGTTGAATACTTTTATTGAAACTGTCATAGTGCATGGGTTTACCTCTCAAAACTGCTGTCATCTCGATTGAATTTGGAAAGGCGATAAACAGCCCAGTTGTTTAATTCTTTAGAGGTCATTCCACGACCATTGTCCATCACCACTACAGCTGGTCCACCTTGAGATTCATCAAACAACTATGAGAGAGTCAGAGAGGGATGTGTGGGTGGAGAGAGGGAGAGAGAGCGAGAGAGAGAGGTAAAGTTGGTGTTATTACTCGCTCCGCCATTATGAATACTTGAAACATGTTCAACGAAAATGAGCAATTTGTAATGAGCTGAGAAACGTGTACATATTTTTCCACAGAGAGCTCCCTTTTACAAGTCCTGAAGCACCACAGTATTAAATTAGTGTTCTTCCTGCTGTAAAACAGCTGAAACATCTATTTAAAGTTCTGGAGAATTACTAGTTTTAAAAAGGAATTTGAATGTCTTAAAGCAGTATGAGATCACAGCTACTTGCGCTGAGGCTTAGTTTAAGGAAATCACCCATCCATTAGTACTCACCAGTCTGATGTCTAGGTTCCTGACTCCAGGATTACATGAGGTGGCCGAAAGTGCATTATCAATGAGCTCAGCAAAGGCATATGCTAAAACAAAAACACCAACACCATTAATAGAGATCTTATGCAGAAGGCAAAAGTGTGCATGTTTTTGCTAAAAGAGGAAAAAAGCATGTAGCATAGGCATTTTTAAATCTTACGTAGTGCCTTCTGTCCTTCACTGGCATAGTACTCATACTGCCCGCTCTGCACAATGGTGTAGTAGTGGGGAAGAAAGTTAATCCGTTCTTGAGTTGCTTTAGTCAGTTCCTGATCCACATTCTGTAGGAGGTGTAATGTTTTGCCATTTGCAAGCTCACCTATGTAATCAAAGTAAACGATCCACAGTACTGTTAATTTAAAAACAAACTTATTAGCTCAAAGAAGGAAAAAACATACCATAATACCACTGTTTTGAATAATAGTTATTATTTTTGTGCATTACAGGCTTTGACTAGGCATAAAAGGCAGAGCATTCAGTTTTGGTTCCTTCAACATAGCAGGTAACAATAAACAGCATCACATCACAAAATAATACTCCAACAATACTCATATAATTATAATACAACACTATATGTTCAAAAGCTTTCTACACAATGGTGGCTTTACTCCAACCTGCTAGAAACTATTTTTGGCAGAAGAAACTGTCAATATTAAACTCAATAATTCAACAGCCACTTTATTTCTTTGCTTCACTACTTTAGTCTATTCTATGTTTTACTATTTTCAACCTTCCTTCTTTTTCAAATCTGTTGAAACAACTCAACAGAACACAACGCTAGATGTCATCACAAAGAATATCATGCATCTAATGATCTAGTGATACCTCACCAACCCTTGAGTTCCTGCTGATCTAAATACACTGCATGTTCATCTGCCTGCCGGCACTTACTAGCAGGAGCTTAATTTCTGCAAATATATGGGCACTGATTCAACACTCTCTTTGAAATGCCGCAGCTGTCCCACCATGATAAATCTGTTGATGGAACTATAACTCACCATAAATGTCTCTATCGATCTCCCTGCGATCTGTTGTTGTGAGCACAAAAGCTTCATTTCGAGATAAAGAAAACTCCTGAAATGAACAGAAACTTATATCAGATGTGACTTTAGAGTGATCCATTTCTGGACCAACTGTGGAGTCAATTGCTACTACATGTACATACACACAGCACCAATATAGCTATTACACTTATTACACACAGTTGCTTATGAACAACCCTACCTGAGAGGTGAAATAAAAAAATGTGTATGTCCACGCACTACATATTACATATTTTATATACATATACACAAACACACACAGAGAGGGGGGAAAAGAGAGCGCGAGAGAGGGAAAGAAAGACTAGACAAGCCTGAAAACTCACAAAATTCAAGATGCAACTTCTAGACAGACATAAAACTTTCACGTGGGTGCAGTTCACTAAAATTCCTTGCATGCAAAAGAGCTAAATATCCCATTCCTGTATCACCAAATTGCTGCTCATCATGCTGCTGGACGTTATAGATAACCTCCAATTTCAGAACAGTTTGCAGGAAATATTTTTGCTGTGAATAAACCCCTGCATCTGGAGTACTGATAAAATTAATCCAAAAGTATTACTACCTAATTACCTAAGTATTACCAAACTAACATGTCTCGAAGTATTTTGAACTGTCACACCAAAGCAATCTGTGGAACTCAGCAAACATCTGAGAATAAAATTCACAAAACAGAATTTACAGTCTAAAAGTAAAACCACCTGTTAATAGAGACACCAGTATTTTAAGGGAACTTTATGACTCAGCAGCACAACTCAACCAGAGAAGCACGATCAAAGTGTGTCGCAGTATCTAAACCTGCTCAGAGGATCCCACCCTAGCACATTTTCTAGATCTGAAACTCATGTAGGACGTGATGGTGAACTATAGTGCAGTCAACAGTGATCTGAAGCAGTGGGGTGGTGTTGAAGCAAAGCAGGGCTGAACACCAGCAGGTTTGGGAAACCTCAAGTTGGGTCAGCTAAGAGTAACTGACAGTCTTACCGTGGTTTGCCAGGAGGTTCATCGCCCTCACCATATTTAAGGTCTAAATGAACTCAGGGGAAATGAACTCAGGTTCAGTCGCCCCGTAGGTCCAAACTGGGAGAACTGGTGAGCTCCAGTGGGTTTGTTTTCGTAGCCTGCGAGCTAAGTTAGGAGTTAGGAGAACCTAGACAAGGTCTACCCACCTTGCGTACAGCCTGGAGGAACTTGTCGTAGCTTTTACCGCTGATTTCTATCACCTTCTCGGAGGAGACGTTGCTTTCAGGGCGACAGTCGTAGACAGAAACGGACCGGCTGTCAGGCTTCGGCTCTGCTCGGGAAAATCCCGAGTCCGCCATGTTTCTCTCTCTCAGTCCTCCTCCTTCCTCTCGGTGCGGAGGTCTGGGCTCCGGAGCGCCTCGAACAGCTCGACAGAGTGAAGAAGCGCAAAAGAAGCGTCACCGCTTCGCTCCCGACATGCTCGCCGAGACCTGTGGGTCAGTCTGCTGTTCTCTGCGCTGCTGTTTTCTTCACCAGGGCTCCCCACGGCTTCAGCTCCCCAGGCTGCGCCCTCTCGAACGGACCGACTGCACCATGTGATCTTGAAACCGTGTTTTCAGTCTCCACGCGCTCGTTTGGGTCGCGCTGGGTTGCCAGACCCTACCTCCGGTTTCCCAGAAAACACAACTGTTTTTTAGAGAGACAGACACTGTATGCGTGTGTGTGTGTGTGTGTGTGTGTGTGTGTGTGTGTGAGAGAGAGAGAGAGAGAGAGAGAGAGAGAGAGAGAGA
>JBBJLS010118615.1:0-17981 GCA_037577275.1 Bryconaethiops microstoma | reverse complement strand
CATATACATATATATATATATATATATATATATATATATATTACAATACAGATGTCCATATTTTATATTTCTAGATTGTATAGTGTACTGTTGATATAGTATTTTATTCTATTCTATTGTCTTCTTAATTTTTGCTGCTCTTAACTCTGTACTTTCCCCTTTCTGCCGTAACAAAGCAAATTTCCCACTTGTGGGACTAATGATGGTTTATCTTATTTTATCTCTCTTATCTCTCTCTCTCTCTCTCGTCCCTGTTTCATTTTTCGCCCAGGCAGAGGCCCAGGGATGAGGCTCTGGTCTGAAATGTTTTCGCAGTTATCTGATTAGCTGGAGCACGAGAGAGGAACCTGCACTCGTTCTGCTGCTGTCTCCTTTCGTTCCTAGCCGAGTTGTCTCCTCATGCATGCCCTGAATCTTAACGCCACTTCTGCTGCAACACTGTGTTCTCACCTCGCACTGCATCGGTTACAGCATTCCTCATCCCAATAAATAAATAAATAAATAAATAAATAAATCAGCCTCTTTCTGGCATTCAGGTCATGCTACATCAAGCGCTTATTTTCCAACCAAATTAACCAATTTTATGTATAATACAGCATTTCGACCAAAAGTGCTAACATGCTTAACAGCTCCCATGAATTTTTAAAAGTTTTTTCTTTGACTCATCGCAGACAAATCATCTTATTTAGTGATTACTGACTGACTTGTTTCTCCTAAACTCACCCTTTAGGAAAAATATGGAGCAATTTCTTCTGCTGTTCTCATCATCTTCTCAGTTTTCTTCTCTTTCACAACCTTATGGATCTCAAAATGGTCTGACTCTGGCATTTGAGACTGAATTTGATCCCTAGACAAATTTGAGATGTCGTACTTATTGTATTGATGGGGCTCATTTATAAGGTGACCAATTTTTCTTTTTAATCTTATGGTTTATCTGAAGATCTGATTATCCGAGACAAATAAATGGTAGTGAAATTCATTTAGGTGTGAGGTCATTCACAACTTCGACTTCATGCTGCCGAGGTAAATGGAACGCAGCATACATACAGGCGTGATGATCAGATTCCTAGCAGTAACAGTAGTCATTTGTTTTCATTTCACGTTAGCTGGCTATTCGAAAAAATGGGTTTTCCAAGTTTTTAAATGGGAAAATCCTGCTGTGGAGAATACAGATGGTACATAGCATGTTTATATCAGATGGTAAAATTGAAAGAATTATTTGAATTTGAATTGAAAGAGGGTTAAAATAGCTAGCGTTGCCTCATCTACATGACAGGAATTCATTGCCCTTGCTTTTATTGAGTTAAATTCATTTTGGGCTTTTGTTTTTGGTTACAAAAACACTTTGTACTTTATGTGTGGGCATGTGGCAGTGTGGTGCCATCCTCAGATCTCCTGGCGTTTGTGGTTTGACTGGGAGTATACGCCTGAAGGGTGCCATGTTCATCCCTCAGGCCCTCTGAATGGGGCTTGTACTCGCTTTACACAATTAGCACAGAAACATTTCCCCTCACGACCCCTAACAACTCCCCTCAGCATGAGCTAAATGCTGCTGCGCTGGGGGGGTGAGCAGGGGTCCTTTGAAGATTACTGTAAGCCTGGAGAGAGTGAAAGAGAGGAATGGTGGAAATGGGATAGTACTAGAAGAAAGACTCTATCTCCAACACCAAGCCCCCACAGGGGATTGGTATAACCCACAAAGACCAGCCCTTCGCAGAGTGGAGTGATAACGGGGCTAATAAAACCCTGTGGGGTTTTTGCACAGACCAAATGAGTGTAGACTGGAAGACCCCTTATTCTCAGGACATAAATCCTTTGCTAGCTTTCACTAATGAAGTGCTAAATTTCTGAGCTGAGAATACTCCAAGTTTGCAGTGTTGCATGAGAGCGCTTGGCTAGTTCTGAACCCAAGATGAATAAACAAGAGCTTAATCATGCTAATCAGCATTAGCATCTACCCACTTTAAATTCACACAGGGCTGAGATTACATGGGCTGGCGGTTCTTATTAGCACTTCTATGATCTTAGCCCTATATAAACGAGCCTTGTCCATAATTTGAAAAGCAAATAGTCCTGTTCCAATTACAGTCAAACTGGTGGTCATCTAATAATTCTAATCCAGTTTGGGTCGCCACTGCTCTCTAATTTCTCAGGGGTCCTAATATTGGCTGTTCACCTTGAACTTCACCTTGCTGGGACTCGCAGAGGTTGAGGGATCGTTTTTTAATTTCATTTGCCCCTTATGTAATTAAGATTCCCAAAATAGTACATGATATGCCAAATCCTTTCTTGATGGCTCAGTCAACTCCTAGAAGGAGGCTTCCCAGGGCGCTCCCTTCTAAAGAGGCTGGAGGATTCAGGCAAGACTGCTTCAGTCATGTGGAAGCTCCTGAGGAATGCTCCACACAAATGAAATTTTTCATTAAAAAGGATTTAGCAGCATCTGCCTCAAATCAAGTTGCCTAACCAAATCTTTGACAGATAATTAGATAGGAACTCAATATGTTGACGTGCCTTGTTGATCAAAGGGAAAAAGTCAACTACTTGTTTATGCAAAACGGCCCAACTGGGACTCAAAACTCATTAACACTAGTGGGGCCATGCTGAGCAAATAACAGTGTGAATACAGCAGTACGGGGGTTATATCAAATAGCAGTAGGGGATTGTAATAAAGCATCTGTAATTATTTCATAAGATTCACGAGCCAATATTTGCCTCAGTAGGCAAGGTATCTGTTTTTAAAGCTGTATTCTCTAAAAACCTTATGTATAATTAAGACATGTCATTTTGGTAGAGGTGTAGCAACAGCATTCCGATAGTAGCTCAAATTATTTTTTAGTGTTTTACCTTACCTGAGATTTTGACTTATCAGGCTTTGGCCACTGTAAAAGAAAAAAAAAATTCAAACAAAGACAAAACAAATAATTTTTCAAATGAGAAATGGGCGGTGGGTGGTTTATGGGTGGTGCAGTGTGTAGCACTGCTGCCTCACACTTTCAAGGTTGTGGGTTCGAATCCAGGCCTTAGTCTTGTGTGTGTGTGGAGTTTACATGTTCTCCTTGTGGTGGTGTGGGTTTCCTCCGGGGTCTCCGGTTTCTGAATGAATGAATAAAATGAGAAATATTGTGGCCTTCACTTTCCTGTATTGGTCAGTGCAGAATGAATAGAAGAAGGTTGTGTGGATCTCATTAAAGGAGGGACATCTGAGTATCAATTTCTTCTTTGTCCATTCTAAGAATCATATGAGGATTTATGTATTACATTTTTGTTTTCAAAGTCACAGTGCAAATTAGAAATAAAAAAGATAGAATTCTCTGCCTTTGGCCAAATGGATGCAGTGGCACATGTTGTAGCCCACATATTAAAATCAGTTTATTTTATGTTTTTTTCAGTTTGTATTTCAGTTTTGTTTGCCTGAATTTTGTTTCAGCCAAAAATTTATCATATCGATACATCACAGGTGAAGCTAAAATGAAACTAATACATTGTCCATTTCTGCATGTGCACATCCTTGATGTACATCAATCCATTCCTCGCTCAAGGAGGATAGTGCTGTAAATAAATGACAAAGTATGTTCCCATTACTAGCCCAGTGTCTGCAGTTCTGCAGTGGTGGGCGTAGAAAGGGCCAGCCACAATTTATCTGCAAGGACTGCTGCAGGAAAAAGTAGCGGCAATACCATTCACTTAAGTCATCATGAAGGTCACCAATGAAAGCTCAATGCATTGGTTTAAAGAAAACCTTATTTCATTTTAAGCTTTTTTACATGCATAGTTTGAATTCCCGCTGTCTGAATATGACCAAATATCTGCACAAGGACACAAATTCAATTAGGGCTCCTTTCAGATTTCTAATGCAATACTCAATTAATTTTCTTGCAGTAGAATAGATTTAAGTGCTAGTTTAAGGTCCTTTGCGGATTTCTGAAGCAAATTAAAGTAATATTTTCCAGTGTGCCATCCGTGTAGAAATGCACTCACTGATTTTTTAATTAGTCAGCAGGCTGCGTTAATATATAAACCCAAAAAATGAATTGCCCCTAGTATACAGCCTTGTGGGACTCCATTTAGTGCTCTCAGAAAATAAACCAAAGGAAACTCTGGGTTGAGTCATTAAAGTTGCTGAACATCAGAAACCTCTTTGGTTTATGTTCCACCTCCATGTCCACATGGGAGGGTTCCTTTAATGTGGTAAGAAGCCACTTTGAATTAAGCAACAATACAGTGGCGCTATTTGCTGCTTGAGGTCGCCTTATTAAAAACAAGAACAAGCAGGTGCCATTTCAGGCCCCCCTTGGCCACAGAGTTTTGAAAAATTAATTGCTTGTTAATTTTAATGCTATTTGCTGTTTTAAATGTTAATTGCTTTTTTTTCTCCTTAAAGGGCTCGGTGACATTGGACAAAGTTCTTTTTGGAATTCCTTTCTCCCACCCTGAGCAACAAATGCCAGAAATCTCCTGCAAGCTTCTAAAAAAGTCTAATCGAACTTCCAAAATAAATAAATAAATAAATTAAAATAATCAAATGAGATTCAAATATTGGACAAAGGGGTGTCAATAACATTCAAATTAATCAGCCAGCAGCAGATGGCTGTAATCTGATTGCCGAGGCCTCCTTCTGTGTGACATTTGATGGGGAAGCATGAACGCCAGAGGCATTCGAGTTAGGAGCATATGGGCTTCCAAAAGAACCTTTGTGTTGTAGGCCTTTCATATTTATATAAAACATACATGCCGCAGTACATTAATGCTTAATGACGCCATTTAGCGAGTGCTTTTGGCCTAAAGCAATGTACAAAGTCCACTTCCAGGGACTGACGCAACGTGATGCTAAGTGCCTCGCTTAAGGGCATAATAAGAGCAGCATGCTAACAAAATTATATCTGTTCAATCTTTATTCTTTCACAGACTGGGATTTCAGCAATTTTACAAGATCATTTCCAATCACTCTGTGCAACAAGGATCTAATAAACGTATGTATAATAGATGTACGATGGTGTGTGAAGGTGTGTAGATGTACAATAAGTGTGTGAAGTTGTGTAGATGTATGATGGTGTGTGAAGGTGTGTAGATGTATGACGGTGTGTGAAGGTGTGTAGATGTATGATGGTGTGTGTGAAGGTGTGTAGATGTATGATGGTGTGTGTGAAGGCGTGTAGATGTATGATGATGCCTATTGAATCGTAAACTACGATGTAAATTAGTATAGAAGAACAAAACATCTTCAGCCTGCCTGGCGTTGTGTTATCAGAACAAGACGGCTTGTGCTCTGGTGATTGTGCTTTTAACGTGTGTGGAGAATAATCCAAAGATGAGGTGGCGTACTGGTGGTGTCCCACTTACTGGTGTTCCTTCATTTCTCTATGCTCTATGTCACGTTGATAAATGCATCATTTTATGCAGCATTTTGATTGGCAGGTCAGTAGATGCAGGTCGTAACAGCACACACTGCGAGATGGTTGTCCTAAATTTTCAGAAAATAACCGCAGGTTATCTTTGGACACTGTGACGATGGCCGTATTTCTTCCTCTGTCACAGTATGAAGCAGGACCACTGTTTAGGAGCCATGACTGAAGAAATCGCTACGATTGTCATCTCTCATAAGGGACAGACCAACATCCTACGGTCGTCCAGACCTCTTGGCTGATATCACCTACAGGACGAGCTGTGCAACTGCAACCAGAGGCCACTATAAATTATTCCGAGCCAAGGCCACATTTTAGGACTGCAAAATGCTAGTTTTATCACCGTCAGCCAGAGCAGCACAGTATTCTGGTGCATGCATAGGTCACAACACAATATTCTACCCCACTTAGCAACTGCTTATACAGCAGCAAGAACAAAGAGGGTACTAGAGACAAAGCCACAGTGTCCGCTCTCTAATTCCAAGCCGAAGCAGTGAAGGAGGCTGTAGACACTGAGTCATCAGGATGGGAGGTTTTTCCGATGGAGGCAATGTTAACAAGGTGGATTCGAGCTGCTTTAAGGTTCTGAGCACAGCCTGAGCCTGACCCATCTGAGTGTTTCCTGAATGCCAATCAGCAAAGTAAGGTCATAGCCTGGCATACAGAGGCACAACCCTTTAATATTCACACCCACTCCTGAGCCCACACCTAACAAAACGGCATGGCGACACTGTTTTTTTTTCAAAATTATATCAAATTTACTTATTACCCAGGCATCCATGCATAAAATATACACATTACCTTACTCAGGAGTCCACTCTGCTACTACAAAAACAGAAAACTGGTCTATTTTTTCACAAGGTTGGAAACTGTACATAAAGTTAATAAATGTCCTACTGAATCTAATGAAATGTTACAACACATGGCTCAAAATATGGAAAATTAGTGTTAGTAAAGTGTTAATAAAGACATTTTGCATGTGTGTAAGCAGACACTTGTAGCTTTCTTCTATCAAATAGTCAAAGCAATAAAAAAAACTGGCATCATAAAAACAGCATTCAACAAAAAAAACTTTTACAAACGTTTATTTAGTAGAAATCTTCTTGCCACTTCTGGATTTGCACGTACAAAACTCAGCGTTTCAGTGTTTTGAGGTGGATCTGGACTCATTTGATGAAATTTCTGCCAGAGTTTTGTAAAGCTTGTCCAACTTCTCAACAGCGGCCATAAAAAAAAAAACATTTGTGGGCGGAGCATGAATAGGTCAATCCAGGACTAATTTTAACTCCCGTTTTAGTAAAACGTGTGATTGCGGAGTGAGGAATCAACCGCCCACTCAGTTCACCGGAGTAAACTGCTTGAGGCACAGTAATCGATTTAATGAAAAGGTAAGTACGAGCTCATTCTGCTGACCCCATCACACCTCTTTCACCAAAACACCTATTTATACTAACGGAGAGACTGAAGTGGTGCTTTGTTCACAACACTGCCTGCAGACCTCATTGTTCAGAGCCCTGAACACTTTTGCAGTGGCCACATCCATGTTCATTTTTAATCATCAGCTCATTTCAGCTCATACTGCCTGTTTAAACACATGATTTTCGACACACTTTCTGTGTGCCGCTCTGTGGGCGTGTGTTGGTGCAGAGAGGGTCATTTGAGTTCATAGCATGGAGCAGACTGGTGTCACCAATGCCCTTCCAGCAGGGATGCCAAGTTTCTTGCAAATCCTAGCCATTCAAAATGCTAAAACAAGCACAAACCAGAGTGTTAGAGCTGTTTGTGGTGGACGCAGGTGCCCTTCCAGGAGGGCCAAAAAACACAGTGTCCAAAAGCCTGGCGGATCATTAAAACCAGTTAATAAATCAGTGTAAGAGGATCATGTGTGCAAAAAAGCTGCAATATTTAAATGACATCAAGATCAACAATCGTAATAAGAATAATAACCACAACAGCAGCAAAAACAACAACAACAACAACAACAACCATAATAATAATAATAATAATAATAATAATAATGATAATAATAATAATAAGATGATGATGATTATTATTATTATCATTATTATTATTATTAGTAGTAGTAGTAGTAGTAGTAGTAGTAGAAGTAGTAGTAGTATATTTATTGTGTTGATAGATGGTTAATAAACTGTATTTTAGGTGGTTGTTATGATGATTTCAAGTTGTTCCCATATTATCCCTGGAGCTAACTGGCAAGTGGTGACTTGAATGTTGTAAGGTGGCTGTTAGGGTGTTGCTATGGTGTCTTAGGCATTTGCTCAAGTTGCAGTGGGGTTGCTAGGTGGTTGCACTGATTTCTAAACTGGGTTATATGATAGTGCTTCTGCACCATGCCAGTGTAAGTCAGGTGTGCAAATGTTTGGCCACATTACTCTGCCATTCATTTTGATGGGAAAAAATGCTATACAAAAAATGCATTCTAGGATCAGGGCTGGGAACTTATGACTGACATTGGACAAAGTCTGAAAAAGAACAAAAGGATCCAACAAAACAACAAAAGGACAATTACGACAGAAAACCATGATGGACTTGGCATCTGACTCCGAGCCTTGTTTAAAGCCCAGATGGCAGTTGAGTCATGGAGCAAATCTCATAGCAAAGGGGTTCAGACCACATGGCACAGTGGCTGGTTGTGAAATTGGTGTATATTGGATGCAAAACCACTGTGCACTCACTAGCCTTCATGAAGGCACCAAGTAGTCATGCCAGGTTTTTTCCCCAGAGGTGGCTTTATTGGGATTTGCCTGGCTGACTGGTTTGGAACAAAGTATCTGCATATTTCCCACAGATAGCCTGGATGTCCACGTCACAGTTAAACCACACCATATGCAAAAATAACCACAAGCCACATGGCTGTGTCTATTAGTGGATTTCGTTATTCCATTAGTGTGAGGTGGACTGCAATTGGATTTCTATTACTGAGGGTCCTCCAGGTTCTGCCAGTTGCAGAAGAGCATTCAGTCCCCAGCTATTACTGTCAGACTGCAAAAACTATCCACAGCGGCCCCTCAAGTGGAGCAACTGTGTATTGCAAGTTCCTGGTAATTCCATAGCCATCTGTCTTCTCTGGGTGGGCAAGGTTGCCCTCCGCTCCCCCTCCCATCACACTGTGTGATGTTAGACAGCCTGGGTATCTTTGAGCTGATGTAACAGAACTGGCAGTTTGTGTTCTCCTTCAAGTGTGTTGAGATTTATATTACACTTTGGATTTTCAACAGAACCTGCACTTTACCTTCCATTTACTGCCACAACAGGAACTCTTATGTCCTGTTATTGGATTTACACTCACTCAATGTGGTTCAAAGCTGCTTACTGCCTCTTGTGTGATATACTTATGGTGCCATATTATTAATTCTGGAAGGTTTACATTCCGTTCACTCTATACTGTTACATTGTTGTACTGTCTATTTATTGTAACCTGCACTGAATGTTGCTATATGTTGCACCATGGCCCATGGAGAAACTCCCATTACAGTATGTACGTGTTCCCAGTTGCTGATGACAATAAAGTAACCTGTAACCTTGAAGTTTGAGTTCTTGAGCCATTCAGAAAGATGTGAGGGAGCTTTATATGACTCAAAGAAACCACATGCTAGCCTTCACCCACCCAGGGTTGGTGATATTGTGTGAATGGAGGGTCCTAGTTAATGGGTGAGATTGGACATTACAGAATTGGAGAGAATTAAGAAAAATCATTACACACATTTCATACAAGATAAAATCACTCAGTTTCATTGAAATGACCCATCCTTCAGCAGGGCTTACATCTAAACCAATGTTCTTTAGTTCTGATCCTGGAACATTGTAAAAGTAGCCAGCAGGAGCAGAAATGCCAACAGAAAAAAGTGGAAATAAATGGAAAATACACCATGCCCATATCTTTAACCATATAAATGTAATCCTGAAGCAGTTTATTCAGCTAATGCAAATGTCTTACAGGCAAATACAAGAGGAATCAACAGCCAGAAGAAGAATAAAACATAAATAAATGTGCAGTAATGTTGACTTGGCTGACTTAAAATACAAATACTACATAAACTAAGTAACAACTGACTTTTCATCACCACTCCTGCAGGGCGACAGAACATCCAACTCTTCAGAGCAGAGTCACCAATTAGTGTTAATTCCCGTAGTTCATGAAGCCATCAGTTATTCTAAGAAACAACAGGTGTTATACTGCCCCTTCCAGTTCCTTTTGTGTATTACAATCTGTCAGAATGTCCAAGTCTTCTATTTGAACATAATATAGAGTTATAAAGAGCCATACACATATCATCTTAGATTCAGTAAACAACAAGTTCACATGCTTTACATGCTCTTGTGCTTCCACTTACTGGCCACTTTATTAGAAACACTACCATTTTATTTCCTCTCACTAGTCATTTTATTAGAAACACGTTTCCACTCACTGGCTATTTCTTAGAACCACTAATCTTGTGTTTCCACTCACTGGCCACTTTAGCAGAAACACCTTATAGCTCCACTATACAGGTGTAAAGTTACATGCATCTGTTGCTGCTTGGTTTATCAGACTACTCTGCCCCTTCATCACTGGTCAGTTTCTTACATTAACTCAGCGCTGGACAAGAGGCAAAATTCAGTGTCCTTCATCTAAACGCTGTGCCCGAACATGGACCTGACATTGGGTTAGTCCGGGGGTGCTGGTACGGCCTGCTTATCTGAGGGAACAGCCTGGGAAAAGAACACAGAGCTGCTCAGAGCCTGACCGTGCAAGTAAAGTAAAAAAAAACCAAAAAACAAACTCATTAGTAAGCGCTGTGT
Source organism: Bryconaethiops microstoma (assembly GCA_037577275.1). Taxonomy (NCBI): domain Eukaryota; kingdom Metazoa; phylum Chordata; class Actinopteri; order Characiformes; family Alestidae; genus Bryconaethiops; species Bryconaethiops microstoma. The sequence continues at coordinate 7,773 of JBBJLS010118615.1, read as the reverse complement.
CATCCAGAAAATTCTCAGAGGAACAGCAGGTCTGTGGGGGTGAGATGGCAGGGGGCATATGGCACCTACCCGCCAAACACACGTCCCTAAAAGCCCATGGTTTGGCACTGGTGAGGCATGCTATCCAAAAATAAAGAGGAAAAAAAAAATCTTGAAAAACTGTCAAGAACTTAACATCCTGAACTGCAGTTATTAATCTTAGGACTTCAGTATCTATTGTGAAGTATTGAGTACTTTTGTATCTACTATTGTTCAGTATTAACTATAAATTACTCAGTATCTATGCGTGGTAGGAGCCTAGTGCGTAAAACACTTGCCTGTGAACCCGATGACCACAAAGTTGCAGGTTCGAACCCCTGGCACTTTGCTTTCTGGGGCAGCTGGTGGCCTAGTGGATAGGGGGTTTGCCCTGATGGTACGGTGGTCATTTTAAAATACTATCATGTTGTACTTTAAATCACATGCTCTGAACAAGTCAGTTTCACAAATGGAAAGTTAGATAAGTGACTGTAATTGCCGAACCACCGCGATTGTTTTCTTTAAAAAATGTACATAATTTGCAGCAGCATGATTAACTGAAGAGCCAGCTAGTCACTGTAAACCAAACGACATTTTCGAGAGGTCATCCAACTTTTTTTTTCTCAAAAGTCCAATGAATTTCTTCATTCCAGCAAATTTCTTGGTTGAGCATTTGAACATGTGACAAGTTGTAATTACAATTTCCAAACTGGGAAGTAGGACCTTATGTCACGATCGCCCAAAGGATTGAGGCACAGGCGCGGATTTCCAATTTACTTAACTCAGACTGTATTTCACAAAACATAAGGCGCGAGGGCCAAAACACCAAGCAAAAACCTACACACAAAGACAGACTAAAGACTGACCTAACATGTAATGGTGGACCGACACCAGTGCATCAACCTAGGTACAATAAATACAGACAAGACTCAGACTAGACCCAATCAGCACAGACCATCACTTACCCTAAATGGTAAGCAGCTGTGACTAATTACATGAAGTTAAATGTCGTGAACCTATACAATATCAAAACACACGCAATCGTGGCCTCTAGCGGCCACTGATTGGGGATATGACACCTTAGAGCAGCATTGAACTGCAATCTCATACAACAGTGGCTTAACCTTCAGAAATCTGATTTCAACAGATAATTTAAAAAAAAAAAGTCCAAAACCGGTGTTTGTTTTCCTGTGCGCTCGCTATTTGCCGCTCTTTCTCTCACCGTGCCGTCGCTCAGCTGCTCTCCAGACCCCCTACCTCTGCAGGTTTTCCCCACTCACTTGTTGGCAGATAATGTTCTCCTGAGTTCAAAGATCTTGCGTTTTTTCTGTTAGTTACTAAAACCTAAACGAAATATTTTTTATGTGCAACTTCCATATGAGGATGAAGTTCCATATGACTTATGATGATGATTTACCATTTGTTGTGCTTCAGGCATGGATCTGGGTTGCTGCGTTTTAAGGGGTTAATTGGCTAAAGATTGCAACTCAAACTTTTGCATTGACAGCTAAGCAGACTTAGGTTTCATTTTTCGGTTTTGTTTTATCGCTAATGGAAGGAGCGGGGACTCGAAAAACAACTCTGGCCCAGCAGCTCTCGCCTGAATAATGAAGATGAAGTGCTTTCTCAAGATGAGACTTCCCTCTTCACATTGGATTTGAGCGCAGAGAAGATATTGACGGGTTGAAATGGGTGGGTGGTGGTGCTGGTGGCTGTTGAAATGTGCTTTAAAGATGCAATACCTGGATCAGTTCATTACCGCTGAATGCTTCTCTTGCCCTTGAGAGCAGATAGATGTGCTTTATTTGCCTGCGTCTGCAGACGTCCTCTGCTGGGGATAATCAAAAGACACTTTGCCGAGATGGAGCGCTTGTGTCAACTGACGGGCTTAGCGCAAGGCAAGGAGCTCATAAACCTTGAGAAGTGATGATATTTGGCTTCCTCTTTATCCGGTGCTCTCTTTTCCAGCCAAGCAGATTGAGAGTTTTTATGGCTAATAGAAAAATGGAGGACGGCTGTGCATCGGGAGCCAGATTAGGCCGCGTTCGTCAGGCTTAGCGAGAATGATTGGACCACTGTCACTCACCAAATTTACTGCGACCGCTTGAAGGAGACTCAGCTGCTCTCTGAATGGACAGCCGCTGTCGCTCAGATCCGCAGGATGGACGGCTCTGCCAGCCAGAGTGATGGACGGCAAATAAAACGGCTGTGAAGGAATGGAGATAAGGGAATTTTAAGCATTCAGCCCTTTTGGTTTGGGTTTTTTGTATAGTGTACTGTGCAAAAGTTTTGAGCCTCCCCTTATTTCCTCATGTTTTGCTTTGAATCACCTTGTTGGTACAAAAATACCACATCTTTGGCGTATTAAGTAGATTAAATGAAATAAATGGGAAGACATGTTTTACTGCAAAAGGCTGCAAAGTGAATAAAGATACAAGGAACCTAGATAAAGGAGTTCCAACCACTTAGCATTCAGCACCAACAGTATACTGATCACCGCCTGATCATCTGGAATTATCTGCTGCTGTTTCTTCACTGCTTTTTTATGCTTAAATGATTCATACATGAGGTCACTGTGTGGCTCAACAAAATAAAAACAGGTAACTGGTCAGGTAAAGGGCAAAAAAATGTTGGAAGTCCTTTAGGAAGCCTGGAGAACCATTTCTCTAGACTACATTAAAAATACAAGTAAGTCTGACTCTTTGGAAGCAAAATATGAAGAAATGAGGGGTGGTTCAGGACTTTTGCACAGTATTGTTTTTCCATTTATATTTCCTTTTTTTAAGCCTACCTGAATGCCCAGGGACTTATAAGGGGTCATCAATGATGTCCTGTTTTACTGGGGTATAAATATGAGGTGGCACACAGGCCACATTCCCATAGTTATTCACCAGCAAGTGGAAGATCAAAGCAGTGGTTTAAAGCTATGGAACCCTGGAGAACTGCAATATGAAAATTGAATATAATTATTTGTGAAAATTAATTGACAAATAATTACTTAATTAGCTTTAATTTGACCTGTAAGTGTGAAGAGCTGTAAAAAAAAAAAAAGTCAATAAAGTGATGTATGGTTAGAAAGGCAAGCACTTCTCTGAGGATCACAGCTGGAGATTTGATCTTCATATTTTGGGGTCTCTGAGTTTCCAAGGCTATAGTTAGAATCTGTCTCCATGCCAACCAACTTTTTGGAAGGCACACTAGAAGAAAGCCTTTTCTTTCATCTTACCCAAACTCAAGTGTCTGCAACTCACTTGACCGGGCCCAGGTTCTGTAGACTAATGAGATGGCGCAAGAGCTTTTTGGGAACAAACACTTAAGATTAAGGTTTGAAGTACGGAGAAGGACAGAAGCAAACCTCAACCCCACTACTGTGTGTTTATATTATTTTGTTGATAATGGTTTAAGATTTCTTACACTAAATTTGCTTAAATTACTGATTCAGTGTATCTCCCTAAAATGATGTGGTGGAAATCATGAAGGAGGTCAGAAATGAGCAGAACAATGAAGAAGTCTTGTAGCTTTTATCACATGGTTTTTCCATAGCAAATTATGAATTACACTGATTTTGTGTTTACAGGTATTGACATGTTCAGTCTGCATTTATAGCCTTTTTGCTGCTTGTTTCAATACTAAAAGTGTAAAGAAAAGCAAAACTGTAAAGCGTGCATTTTCTTACCTCAAAACTCTGCTCTTTTTACACAAACAATTATGGTCTGGACTAAAAGCTGAGAATCTGTACTTTCTACACAGTTTCTCCACTTGTTTCAAAGAGCTGGCAGTGAGAAATAATTCATACAAAATGTAAGGTGTGGAAACTGTGAGGACCAGTTCAGCTCAGTAGGAGATTCTCAAGGTCGGTAGAAGTTGAGTTTGATGTGTTTAAAGAGGGAAACACTCATTTCTGCAGGCCTGGACCCGAATCTGATGTCCATGTTCAAAACCATCAGTCCATTATCAGTTCAGGTCAAAGCAAATCATAACGAAAGTATCCATTTTTCCATGTTTTTGCTGTTGAATGTGGTCATCATTCTGTCCTCTATGAATGCTGGGGCTTTTTGTATGACAAAATGTGCCTTTTATCAACAATGGCAGCTATAAATTTAACAGCAAGGAACCCGGCAGCAATGGATGGTCCTCAGCTGCTTCAGAGTCATCAGTGGTAACGCACATCTCATTATGAAAACAACATGAGGACATTAAGTAGGTGTCTATGTGAGCAATACACTGTAATTGCTTCTGACAAAGATGGAAATCGCACTGTGAGAATGGTTTAAAAATGAAATTGCTTTTACTCTGGAACTCACAGTCCACCAAACCTCCTTTCTTTTCATTTGCATGTATGTACATTGGTGGGGGAGGGGAAGTGGTCATGTAGGGCAGTGGTGAGAATGTATTTGAGTATAGATTTGAAATTTCCCCTGACAGAGACTGCCTCACACATTATCTCCAGTCTTCGTGCCAGAGTCAAACTTCAAAGGCGAGAGCAAACTGACACAGTGAGAAATCCCTGCCCGAAGGAGAAACACTCAGAAAGACAGAAAAAAGAGAAAGAGAGATGTCACATGAACTGTGTGAGACTGTTCCTGCATGATGCAACATTCTTTTAATTCCAGGGTTTGCCAACTGGACAGTTGAAAGTAGACCGTTTTTACTACATAACCTCATACACCCTCCTGAATGTTCCACAACCAAAATAATATCTGGTCAACAGCGAGTCCTGTGGAGAGAAACCGACCAGTGATGAATGAGGCACATGATGATAAATTGCAGCAACAGTTGGGCTTCGGTCCGTACCTGCATACTGGAGCCACCTGTATAGTGGAGCTGTAAGGGAGGTGTTTTTTAATAAAGTGAAATACAACATAGGTATATATGTTTACACCGGTCAGCTTTAACAATAACCCCACTGACAAATGAAGGGAGTAGCACTGATGAACTGGTTACAGTGGGACCTGTTGGGGAAGAGATATTACCAGTGAGTTAACAGTCAGCTGTTGAAGTTGATGTGGGAAGCTGGAAAACTGGTAAGGATCTCAGATGCTTTGACAAGAATCAAATTGTGAAATCTGGATGACTGGGTCAGAATATCTCCAAAACAGTAGGTATTGTGGGGTGTTTCCGATGTGCAGTAGTCAGAACCTACCAAAAGTGCTCCAAGGAATGACAACCGGTGACCTGGTGACAGGGTCTTGGATGCTCAAGGCTCATTGATGTGATTTGGGAGTGAAGACTAATCCATCTGGTCTGATCACACAGAAAGAGGTCAGTACACACAGTGCTGTAGACCAGTCAGAATGCCCATGCTAACCTCTGTCCAAAACTGGAAGTGTCTTCAATGGACACTAAACACTGTTCAGGAATGGTTTGAGGAACATCACAAAGAACTCAAGGTGCCTCCAGATTCCCCGGATCTCAATCCCATCGAGCTTCTGTGGTACAAACCAGTCTGGCCCCATCTTTCAACTTATGGGACTTAAAGGATCTGTTGCTGGTGCAGAACCACAGCACCTTCAGAGGTCTTGTGGAGATCATTCTTCAAAGGGTCAGAGTCATTTTGGGGGCACAAGGGGGCCTTGCACAATATTAGGGTGGTTCTAATGAATGTTATGGCTGATTGTGTTGTTATTGATGGTACAATTCAGACTGACCATCATTAACACAATAGCTACAGGGCTATGGCCAAAGACAGACAGACACACACACACACACACAAACACGCACAAACACGCACAAACAGGCCTCATTCATAGCAGCAATAGCAGGCCAGATATCAGGTCAGCTCTGGCCAAAGGGGTGATGAAAGAGAAAGAAACTGAAGTTTATTTTATCAGCTCCATCTATTGTGGAGTTATTTTCAATGCAGAGAAGTAAAACAATATGAACAATATGTTATATTTATTCTGTTAAATTACATCACAGTACACTTTTCTGAGTGCATGAAATAATTTGTCCGTACTTCTACAAAACAGAACATCTGCATGGATCATAAAAAAGACCAGTAACAAAGACAACCAGTGAAGTCCTGTGACCTTTTTTCTTTGTGGTGACCACTGACCTGCTGTGGTGATGATGGTGATGATAATGATGTAGAATGAAAAGAAAGCAAATATCACTTCTTAATGTTCAATTAAACTGATTTGTTTTTCTTAGTTAACACATAAAGGTAATGAAAGGTGGTGCTGTCATGCATAATAGAGATGCCCAGTAATGGCATAAGCAGCATATTAGACAATAGTGTGGTCTGATGGCCCATTCCGATTGGTTGATTGGCTGATATTTTGAAAAGCATGATTTTTTTCACAATAACCGTATCACTGCACAGACTGTCAGTAATGTTCAACTTTAGCATCCAGAGGACGAAATAAAGCCCGTTAGAGAAGCTTATTAAGATCATTTCAAACTGGAGACCATCTGAAGAAGAGTACGACAGCAGCCCCACATCAGATCTCCAACCGGATGTTCAGTAAACTTCTCTGGGTAGAGTGAGTAACCAGAGAAAAGGAAAATTCAGAATAAGACTCGTCTTTGTCCGGCCTGTTTCTCCCTGTTTCTCCCAGACATAACGGAGCTCAGTTTAACATCAATATGAGATTTTGAACCTTTTCTCACACTTCTTAAATTCAGCTCATGAGAAAGAGCCTTCCTCTAATCTCAGCCTGAGCCCAGTTTAATAATTTTTTTAATGCTTTCTTTTCACTCACTGCTCTGATCTTAATTTATCTGAGGTCCGATCTTCAGACCCAAAAGAAAACTTAGTTGGCTTTTAAATAAGTCTTAGGGATCAAAGTCAGACAGTTTTGAGATACATAATATTCATAAAGTGAAGGAAACTGAGAAGCTGATGAAAACAGCAAAAGAACTTTTGTCTTTAGTTGAATTTCTTATTTTGCTCTTTATTTCTCCTAAAGGGGGGATTTTGGAGAAACAAGTTTCTAGTGAGACAAACAAAAGAACTGCTGTTCAGCAGAAATGATCAAAACACAAACAACAAACAAGATGGGTTGAGAAACTCTTTACAAAGTGACTGAGAAAAACTACATTCAAGGACATCTGCAAAAACTGAAAGCGCTGAGCTCAACTTCAAGATGCTACACTTTTAACTCCTGTAAAAGATCTAATTTTTTCGGTGGAAGGAAATATTAGCATATCCGATCCAAAATTTTAGTCTTCTTTGATTTAATGCCTTCTGTAGTTTGTTACTGACAGAATCACAGCAGGGTTCTATGAAGTGTCTGTTTTGCAGATTTTTAAAACAAATATCATTACATCATTGCCCTTTTATACGTTGCTACTGTATATCCGCTGGCATGTAATTTCCACCCTGACTGACCAGATTTCTGTTGCAGTATTTTAAGAGAAATCTGTATAAAAATCAAAGCTTCACAGCTTAAAGCTCCTAAATGATGGTCCTACATGGTAGTGTGAGAGAGGTCATCACGGTGACCAAAGAAATGAGAAATTTAGGAGAACAATTTCACAGTGTGTGTGCTGCTACGACCCACAACTACTGACCCGCCAAAAAATGTAGCATGAAATGACGTATTTATCAATGAAACACAGAGCACAAAATCCAAACAGCACAGAGGAGAAACGAATGAACACCGGTACACCACCTCTTTGAATTTTTCTCCACACAAAATAAAAGCACAATCGCCAGAGCTCAAGTCATCGCATTCATACACACCATCGTACATCTACACACCTTCACACACACCATCGTACATCTACACACCTTCACACACACCATCATACATC
>JBBJLS010118604.1:0-17981 GCA_037577275.1 Bryconaethiops microstoma | reverse complement strand
ACACACACTGACACACACACACACACACACACACACACACACACACACACACACACACACACACACACACACACACAGGCCTCCCCCTCCTAATACTCAGACTAAGAGTGATTAGCTGCCAGTCTGCATTATAACCCTGTGTTTATTGTAAGAACACTTAATCGTATAATTCAAACAAGTGTACTTTCTTTTGCACTGCTGGTTCTGGATCTGCCACTACAGGCACACAAAACACTGCTGTAATTCAGAATATTGCTGTCCAGCAGCCAACAGCCTGTTACAAATGTTGGTTTTTATCATCCATTAAATTGTATATATGGGCTTGCAAGCCAACATCATCATTAATTAGTTCGGAATTACTTGTTTTATTTTATTATTTGTATTATTTTGTTATAAGCGATTATTAATGTGCACACTAATAATCAGTTTTAGTCTGCTAAGTTTTTGGCTTTGTTCAGGTTTCAACTCCAGAATGTACAGGCTGATTAGGAATACACATACATATAAAGGTTTATACAGACACATACATTAGCATATGCCTGCAAATGTCTATTTATACTTTTTGTATTAGTCGTAAAGTCATTTTTTTTCTTGTGTTGTATAGCTTTTAATCTATTGTTTTGCCACTTTCTCCTGCTCTTACCTTTGTACTGTCCACTTGCTCCCGTAGCAATGCAAATTTTCCACTTGTGGGACTAATAAAGGTTTATCTTATTTTATCTTATTTTATCCTAAGAACATAGAAGTAGACTTGCAACACCTTAGCAACCACCAAACATCACTCTAGCAAACATGTAAAACACCACTGTAACCACTTAACAACACCCAAGAAAACACAATTGATACCATAGCCACCCCATACCAACTCCCTAATAACTACCCAGAAAATCATGTTAACCTGGAAAACCACAGTAACCATCTATCAAATCCCTAGCAACCATCTGGGATGCCATAGCAGCCACCTAGCAACTGCCTGGAATATTTTGTCAAAACCCTAGCAACAACTTGGAATACCACAGGAACCACTTAAAAACCTAGCAACGGCCTGAGTTACCATAGCAACCACTAATGAAATCCTAGCAACCACCTGCAGTAGCTCAGCAGTTGCTTAGCAACAGTTTACCAACTACTGAGAATAACAACAAAGCCAAATAGCATCACCTTTGCAACCCGAGCAATCACTTTACACTCACTCTTCAGGAAATTAACTTTAATGTCATTTTATGTACAGTAACTTAATCAGCTTAAACAGTGTCAGATGCTACTAAAACTAGACACAAATTTTTTTATAGGTTTTATGCAATATATTAAGGATTTTTAGTCAGTATATACACACAAACTGCAATTTGTTTTGAATAATCTAAAGGCATTTTTGATGGTAATATTAGTATAACTTAATTCTCAAATGTTACACAGTTTTCATTGTCATTTTTGAAGAACATACATATCTTTTGTCATTCTGGACACATATACATTTCTTTCTTTTTTCAGCTCTTGATTATTGATTATATTCAACTATTGATTTGAAAGCTATGAAATTGCACTGGATCCACATACTGAATTAATTTGATATATATAAAAAAAATAAAAATAAAAAAAAATTATGGAAAGCAATTCCACACAGTTGAATGGTAGTGTTTATCTTAATTACCTCATTGCGTGACTATAGCTACTGTCATACAGTGGGTATAAAACTAATTGGACTATTTCTATGTTATTGATACATTAAGAATGGTTATAAATGTCCATGTATTTCATAAACACTCACTGGCCACTTTATTAGAATTCCCTACCTTGTAGCTCCACCTTGCTGGTATACAGAGACTGTAGCCCATCTGTTGATGCAAAATTTGAGTTAGTCATACTCTTTTTTCTTTATCTGTGGTCAGTAGATTGAGGACCACTCTCAATCTACCAGTGACACTGATGTGTGTCAAAAATCCCAGTCAGTGTCACTGCTGTATTGAGAACAATCCACCAATTAAAATAATATCTGGTCAATGGTAGTCCTGTGGTACATCTACAAAATGACCTAAAAGTTAGGTGGAACTCATAAAGAGCCAGCGAACTGTGCCGGCCCTCCAGGACCCATCTACAGACTGTGGGCTACTGTGATGGTGTGATGATGTGGCGGTGGTGCAGTCTCACCTGAGACTGGCGTCATTGGGGTGGGCGGCAGGCCATTCATGTTGAGCGCCCCCACCTGGTGGATCTGAGTAGCTGGAAATGCCATGCTGGGCGCAAGGTAAGCGCCGTGAGATGCTGCCATTATGGCCGCCTGTTGCTGCATCAGCTGAGGGAGGGAGAGACAGAGAGAGAGAGAGAGAGAGAGAGAGAGAGAGAGAGAGAGAGAGAGAGAGAGAGCGAGAGAGACAGAGAGAGAGAGAGAGAGAGAGAGAGGAAAGAGAGAGTTTCACATTAGGCAGCTCTTATTAAAGATTTGAAAAACCGTACATAAACTCACACAAGTGCACACATGAGAAATAATCATGCGTACTAATTGAATATTTAATCTTCATGAACCCGCTCCTAACGGGTGCTCAGGGGAGCCTGTCACACCCCATGTATGTACATTAGTGTCTTAGTGTGAATAAGTTATGCAGCACTCAAACACTCATCATTAAATAAATCAACACAAATCCACTCTAACCCCCTTCCCCTAAATAAAAAAAAAAGGTAATTACAGTAAGTCTGTCACTATGGTAACCGCTCTGAATCAATGAGCTTAAAGGCCGACCTGATGGAGCACAACCGTCATAGCCTGGATTCACAAAAGTGTAACTTTCAAAATGCAAGAAAGAGTTAAATAGTTCAAATATATAATAATAACAACCAGGGTGCTGGAAGCATTTTTAATGTGGGGGGGTGAGTCGTTGGTCAACCTCTGGGGAGGATGGTGCACGCGTGCAAAGTCTTGGTTGTTTTGGGAGGGCAGGGGGATAGTGTGCACGTGTGCAGAGTCTGGGAAACAAAAAGATGAAACTAATGATTTTGAAAAGTGTGTGTGTGTGTGTGTGGGGGGGGGGGGGAATCTGTCCCCCCTGCCATAATGGTTTCGGCACCCATGATAACAATAATAATAATAACAATAATAATAATACCTTTCAGAAGTGATACTACTACTACTACGGCATTCACACACACACACATACATCAGAATCAGAATCAGAATATGTTATTTATCCCGGAGGAAATTGTTCATACGAGGATCAGCAGTCGCGGCTTCAGTCTATCGCAGATTTTATTCTGAGAACCGAACTAATAATTGTTTGCAGAAATTCCCGCACATGCGCGGATACTACAGATATCCTCCACATTTTTTCTGCTTTTGTGATGTACGGGCGTCGTTCACCGTCCTCCCTTGTCCTCGTGCTGGTTCTTTATGTTTGGGCGCGGCGCTAAGCAAGGCAGTCAGACACCTGAACTAAATGAACCCCCACTGCTGAGTGCCACGCCCAAACATAAACAACCAGCATGAGGACGAGGGAGCGTGGTAGACGAGGCCCAGTCACAGTCACAGTATCCGAGTCCCATATCCGAGTCACAGTCACCTGTACTCGGATATGGGAGGTTTGACAGTAGTCAATCTGAGAATATTATTTATGTCTCCTTGCTGCTGATTGGCTGCTGCCCTGTGACACATCTCTGGCAGACACAGTCCAGAATTTCCCCTGTGGAGCGTCTCAAGTATTCTCGTGCTTTCCGTTTTGTTCTTCTTAAAGCCCAGTATTTTAATTACTATAGATTAAATTATTACCGTATTACCGTGTGTGTGCATATATATATATATATATAATTTAAATTATAACAAATATAAATACCACTGCTTGTGATAATATTACCACATCGACTATTACCTCTGCTACATATTGTCATAATGATACTAATTTTTAAATTTTTTTTGAATACTTTATTTATCCCGGAGGAAACTGTTTCTCTGCATTTAATAATAATAATACTATCAGAAAGTTCATGAATCAGAATGGTGTCTTCTTATTTTAACGCTTTTGTTTCTATGATCAAATTTGCCTTATGCTAATATATATGTACTTTTTGAATGTCGTAATGCTGTAAACAAATACTATTGCCCGATTTGGCTTTGAGTCTCAGAGGGATTTCCTCTGAAATAAATAAATAAACAAACAAATAAATAAATAAAGTCAGTGAAAACAGGAATCTGGGGCCCTTGTGATTTTCCTGAGGGAGGCTAATGATCACACATCCCAAGAAACCACAGCGAGCTACGAATACACGCCATCTAATCTATAGCATAGGTAATGACTGCACTTCATGAGGAGCATGTTAGTGTATTTTGAGTCTTTACAGGACCCTGCAGCAAGAAGAAACAAAAAGCAGCGCATCGACCCCCTGACTGCAGGTGCAGGGAAATAATGATGTCCATGAATCTAATACACATTACTGCACATCACGGTTGGTTATGATAGCAGGGGGAATTACTACTGTATATGTGTGTCTATCCAGATGTATGAACGTGTGTGTGTGTGTTTCAGAGAGAGAGAGCAAGGATAGGCAAAATTATTTATATAGCCAATTTCGTTTAGAATGGTATGTGCTTAACACAGCATACAGAATCGAAACATATTGATATATACCTATGTGTATGTGTGCGTGTGTGTGTGTGTGTGTGTGTGTGTGTGTGTGAAAGTCACCCTTGGTCAAATTACATATTTTGTTTGCTTTTCCTAAATGAAAAGAAGTCTGCATGAACCTCTGCATGAACCAAACATTAAAAGGGAAAATAGCAACATGAGAAAATTATTTCTGCTAATTATAATGCACTTTCATAACTGTTCCATAAATATTGGCAGCTTGTCTTGCTTGCAGTGCATAACACATTTGCAATGATATTCAATAAGTCTAAAAGGCTCTGGTTACATTATACGATTGCATACACACTTGTAGAATTGGGCTCATCGTGTGTGTGTGTGTGTATGCGTGTGTTTATGGTATGATTTGCAAGTGTTTATTTTGCAAGAGGTTGAAAAAACTGTGATTTCATTTCGTTAAGTAGTGCAGGGTTGATTTTTGTGTACACTTTGGATCACTGACTTGTAATATCCACCCTCTTTTCATCTGATGTTTCTTCACTGACTGTGGGAAGTTAGCTTCTGAAATCTTTTCTACAACATATCCTGTGCCACTGTCTGGTACACAACTGCTGTAGATCAATACCAATCTTCCTGTATGTCCTTGGACGACGAGACTATGATTTTTTTTTTCAATAGATTTTTCCCAGCAGTTTACTTGTTCTTCTTTGTTTCAGTTGCTTAATGACCTCTCAGTAGATTCTAAGCAGAAAGTGTTTGGAAGAATCAGTTATCTTTAGTTTCAGAGCCTCAGTCAGCCGCTCAGATGAGCCCATGGCTGTCAAGTGTAAGCACAATCTGAGAGGTCTGAAAGGTCATATCATCTATTTGTGGCCTGGGATTGTCTTCATACGACCTGGAATAAGGAATAATGAGTCCAATAAGGACCGAGACCTTACAGAAAATAACACCAGTTGAAAAGGTGCCCAGGCTTTTCCAATACATCATCAAATTACACAAATAAATGAAAATCATGTAGAAATGTGCCAGTTTATTCTACTGATTTCTCATTTAGAAAATTGAGAGAAAGACAGAGAGAGAGAGAGAGACAGAGAGAAAGAAAGATGAGAGAAAAAAGAGTGACAGAGAGAGAGATGAGATAGAGAGAGATAGAGAGAGAGAGAACAGAAGAGAGAGGAGAGTGAGAGAGAAGAGAAGAGATAGACAGGGACAGCTGAGAGAGAGAGAGACTATATGGTGTCAGTTCAAAGAAAGTGTGAGGAAGTTAAAATGAAATAAGCAAAATAAAGAGTGTTTGCTTGTGTGTGTGTGTATGTGTGTGTGTGTGTGTGTGTGTGTGTGTGTGTGTGTGTGTGTGTGTGTGCGTGTGCGAGTGCGTCATACAGATGGGCTGTTGAAATAGCCTCTGATAACAGGATCTCGCTCTGTCTCTTCCATTCCATCTCTCCCACTCAGTGTTTGCCTGCGTTCAGCAAACACACTGTTTGAACATTAGATAAGAGCCAATAAGACGCTATTAAACAGACAGTAGAGTGTGTTCTGTGAACACATAACAATTAACTCTACAAATACAATGCGTCAAGCTAATACACTTTACATGATTCGATTTCAGATTATCTTTTGATTACTTTTGTCTCAGGTTTGGTGTAGCAACACATACAGTCACCAGGGGGCAGTAGCAGACACAGGCTCTATTTCTACAAGCCCACTCCCTTACATATTATACACTCATTTTCAGAATAACACCATCACAGTGTCTCCTGCTGTTTTCCACCACAGCACACTTTCTTTGTCTTCTTTTCTTCATCTGAAAGGCACTGTGACATAAATGTAGCACGTCTGCTATGATCGATTATACATTAAACGTTTACAATACAGTAAACGTTACATTCCAAGAGCACCCGCGTATAGTGAAAAACTGCGAATATGTGTTGCCTATTTTAAACAATTTCCTCTGGGATATGATTCAAAATGCCTATTTTTATAGTGTAAACCTTAAATATGCCTCCAAATATGCTCCCAAAACACTTCAATTTCATTTTAAACTCAGCTTAATTCATTGCCCTAAAAAATGTAAAGGAAAACCCGTATCCGTACTGTACAGTGTACACTAAACTGCTGTCTCTCACAGTGCTAAAAATGTAAAATACCAATGTTACCCCTATATAGGCTGTACTGTAATTCATGCAAGCATGTTTTCTTTAGTGTGCGCTGTCGTTTTCTTTGGTATAAGCAGGGTGAATACAGTAATAAATTCATTTAATTTACAGTATTAAAAATACAGGCCTTTGAGAAGAACAAAATGAAAAACACAAGAACACTCAGAGAAGCACACGAGATAGCTCCACGCGAGATGCATCACAGGGCAGCAGTCAATCAGCAGCAAGGAGAAATAAATAATGTTCTTGGATTGGCTACTTTCAAACCTCTTGCCTCTAAGTAAAGGGGTATTTAACCATCCTAAGACACGCTTTCTTTGTGTTCTCTGGACAGTACCAAAAAATGTATAGTTATATTTTATATGGAAGTGTAACTGAATTTACATGAATATTTATGTTACAAAATTAGAAAATTATATTTTTCTTAATAATTTAGCACTAAAATGCATGAAAAATTATATATTGCCACGTAAAAAGCTGTGACGTCCTGGCCTCGTCTGCCTCGCCCCCTCGTCCTCATGCGGGTTGTTTATGTTTGTGGGCGGTGCTGAGCAGCGAAGGCTCATTCTGTTCAGGTGCGTCTGATTTTCTTGCCAACTGCCGTGCCCAAACATAAACAACCAGCAAAAAAATGAAATACTATCAAAAGCTATTACAAATTAAAATATGTATCATACCGCTCAGGATATCTGGAAATCCTGAGGAAATAAGGGTTTCATCTCCTGTGATATCATTGTTCCATATCATCCTAGTTACAAGTAACCATTACAATTATTAACTTTTACAAGCTAAAGATATTAAGCTAGATAGGTAGATAAAATGACATACTTGATGTGTTCAAAAACACATCAAGTATGTCTCCAAATGGCAGCTAATGGGAAGAGAAGTGCAGACGAGTAAGAGAATGTCGAGCAGCTCTGTAGAAGCTGAAGTGGAGAACCGAGCACAACTGGCTACGACTGCTATTGGCTACAGCAAAATAGTGCACAACCTTTACCATTATTTGCATTATTTGCAACAGGTTGCTGGTATACAGTTGTTAGTCCAATGTTCTCACTGATTGTGTGTGTGTGTGTGTGTGTGTGTGTGTGTGTGTGTGTGTGGGTGTGTGTGTTTGTGTATTTGAATAAAATCCATTTGTTAAATATTAAGTTCTCACTGACTCTTTGTGTGTGCTTGAATGATATACAGTTGTTATTCTCAATGTTCTCACTGGTTGTATGTGTGTGTGAGAGTGTGTGTGTATGAATGAAATACAGTTATTATTCTTCATGTTCTCACTTGCTGTGTGTGTGCGTGTGTGTGTGTGTGTGTATGTGTGTGTTTGGGCTGCACTTTGAGCAGTGTGGCTCCAACTGACAACAGTCAACAATAAATAATACTCTTATTAGGAATACATTTGCTTCCTGCGTGAACTGTGTGTAAGCCTACGCCACTGTATTTTAACATCGGTCAAAATGGTGGTTCTTGGATAGCCTGCAATATTTTCTGAGGTGGTACACAGTGTAAAAAAGTTTGAGTGGAAGAAATGAACTAGGACACCCCTTAAAAAAGCTTTAAAAACAATTTGCATATAAACAAGTATGTCTAAGACGTTTCTTATTGTTATAGAGGCCAGTAGTAGAATTTAACAAGTATTATTATGAGGATGCAAGGTGTCAACATATCAATGCCAGTTTAATAAGGTAAGTTTTAATGGGGGGAGGGACAAATTGACCAGTATAAGCTCCACCCACAAATGCATTTGTTAGTTACTTTTACTAGGTTAGGCTACAAGAACACCAACAAAACACTGAAGGCCCTGTTTAAAATGATAAGCTATCTATTGTAACTATGTTTTTCTTTCATACACACATACATGCAAAAATATAACTAAATAAAATTAGTAATACCCTTATATAAAGGTATTTGGACAAAGACAAAGCTGTGCACTGCATTTTCCGATTACATTCCTATACCATAGATTTTAACACTCTGTAAAGCTGAACCAGCCTCCTCACTGTTGCTCCAGGGTTCCTACAACCAAGTTAGATTTAAGACGGTTTAAGATTTTTTTGATGCCACTTGGAAATAAATTTTAGACCTTTTCAACTTCACAATAACCAAACTTGATGAAAAAATGACATCAGTTCATGCCAGAAATATTTATTAGTTCAATATTCAAAAAATTACCAATAATTTTAAATTATTTAATTTGTATTTTTAAAAAAACAGCATTATAAAAATGACTTGTAAAATCCTTTGATAGACTTTTGAAAGACTGATTTAAGACATTTTAATGCCATTTTTAAGGCCTTATTTTTAGATGAATGAATTCAATGCCTTAAGAGTCCCTATATAATATAGTTTTGAGTTTAGACAGGTCATATTGAGGAGGAGTTTGGGGGGGTTCAGATGTGGTACCTGGCTTCTCCTGATCCTTTCTCTGTTTGACCTCTCTCTTTCTCACGTCGGTGGCGGGTGTGTCTGGCAGTGCGACGGGTTGAATTGCTTGTGAGATATATGTTGTCCTGCTTACTCGTCACATGTCACACACATCCTTTCTCCATCTCCTCGTTTATCTTACTGTCTGCCACTCTCTCTCGCTCTCTTTCTCTCTCTCTTTTCATCTCCTCCTGTTTTTTTCCCCACCAAAATCCCATTTGCAACCTGTCTGTCAGCTAGAGGCTGTATCTTGTCCTCCACCACCACATTCATGGAGGTGTTCCTCACACTCTTCCTTCCCTCAAACGCTCTCCATCTCCATCTCTCCTTCCTGGCCACATCGTTCTAAACTGGCCGAAAGCTGTTTAGATCCAGTGCTCAGGAAGGAGCTGGATAATCCTCCACTCTGGGTTTGAAAGCACACACAGGTGATGGGCGACTTTAGAGAGAATTTTTGCGGTTTAGCTGAGCTCTAATCTCGTCAGGTCCTAGCTGTTATGGGTTGCGTAATTTCACTGTGGGTCGGTGTGACTGGTTGGGGTCCCTACAACATGAAATAACACTTCTTTTTTAACCCTTAGAACTTGAACAGATCCATACTGGTGAATTGACATCATACAGGAACGCAACTCCTTATATAGAAGTTCTCCAGTTTGTGTTAATGCTCAAGGTGCCTGACATCATGCTGAGCTTTGTTTGGTGTTTCTAATACATGTAGAAATTATAATATAAAAAGGTATTATAATAAAAAAAAAAAACATGTAATAATACTGCTACTGAGTTTTTTTTCACAGATGTAGAATGCAAATGCCCACAAAGAGCAAATTGTCTATTTTTCTTTTATTTTAGGTAATAGAAACAAATGGAAAACACAAAAGTTTAGAACTTTCTAGTTTCTAGTACTTTCTCCAAGGAGGTGGGTAAAACCAGCAAACTGATTGAGTAGCGAAGAGCTACTGTAATAGTTGCTCAGTTATGTTTATATATTTAGTTAAAATTAAAAAAAAATCATCATATTGCCTAAGTTGTGCAAAAAACAACATATAAGATATTCTATACTGCACATTTCTAAAGCATTTATGATTTAGTTATAACATAGTAATGCAAAAAATGGCCAATTATGCTAGGAGTTAAGTGAGGAGGCTTTAGGCTGGCCGAGTTCATTCAACAATAAACAGTCCATTAACAGGACAATAATCTGTCTATGGACATTATTTGAAGCTCAGTCAAATCTGTTTCTTTTTTAGTTTTATATCCTTTGATCAGAATAAACTCAATGAAAAGGGCAATAACTCCTTCATCATGTCTGTCCTCAAATATTCGCAAATGTCTAGCTTTTCTCATTTCTAAGACACAAATCAAAAGTTTTCTGAAACTTTTGGTTTGGTCACAGATCAGATCTATAAAATTTGCTCTCTTATGCCATATCCAGCATATTTAGTTAGGTTTCTTTAGTTTTGCAATGAAGCTATCATACAATCCCATACAAAAGTCTAGGCACTTCTGGTTTAGTGTTGTCACAATAATTTGATACGATACTTTGAAAAATATCAATATTTAATACCATTATGTATAGTTTCTTGATTACGAATGTCAGATAAAAATCTTTTCCCCAAACTAAGCATAAGGTTTCTTATCAGTGAATTCAGTGAACAATGATTGTTCTTACTTAAAACCTCAGAACTCAAAAGTCAAAAGTTTACATAAACACTGTCTGACCACCATCTATAAACACAAAACTAAATCATTTTACAGTAATAAAAATCCTGGTGAGGTTGTGCAGCCTCTTATGCTGTCACATTTAGAAGTCAAAAGAAGGTTAGTGCAGGGCCAACCAAATCTACAGCAGCAAATGTTTCATGAACTCAATAATAATAATGATTTAAAACAGCCGGTAGTGCTGGATCTAATCATAATAATCTGTCATTCCATGTTTTCATGGAAACACATGGCCAAGGCAATCAAACCCTCAAATATTAACTGTAACCTTGTCGACAAATCAAAACCATGTTCTTGAATGTTTGTGTGCTGAAACTATAGACCTGAATGTGTCAGTTCTAAACCAACTACAGTCCTGAATGTTTCTGTCCTGAAACTACAGTCCCGAGCGTTTCTGTCCTGAAACTACAGTCCCGAGCGTGCCTGTCCTGAAACTACAGTCCCCAGAGTTTCTGTCCTGAAACTACAGTCCCGAGCGTGCCTGTCCTGAAACTACAGTCCCGAGCGTGCCTGTCCTGAAACTACAGTCCCGAGCGTTTCTGTCCTGAAACTACAGTCCCGAACGTTTGTATTCTAAAAGTTAATGATGACCAATATTTATTCACTAAACTGCAGACTAAAACTGTCCTGCGACTGTGACTAAACTGATGTATGCAGAACAGGTGATCATATGCAAATACCCTCACAGTTGTTTTTGCAGCATAAGATCCATTCATGGACTGGATGGACTGGGAAAGTGAATGACACATTTTGATGCATTAACAAATTTTTATTAATAAAAAATAAATAAATCTTTTAATCATTTGACCTCGGGTACTGTTTCCAATCTGAACCCTCTTGCCAATCCTCACTTAACACAGGACACGTTCTTTCTGGAACATCCTCTGATTACTATGCTAATGAGGTTGGCAAAGACTTTAAATCCGACACATCCTACGCACATCCAACCACTACGCAGCCAATACGATGCAGCGTGGAGCAATAGCGGATGTGTGAAATATTCTAGGTTCGAAATGGAGCAACCCTGCCTGTACAAATTAACAGCAAACAACTGAATGTGTGACATATTATGGATCTAAATGTTGACAACTTCAGCAACATGGCCAACATACTTTAACCCTTAGAAGGCACGTTGCAACTCAATATTAGTTATTTCTCACTCGTAACTCTTTGAAAATCCTGTGGAAAGTGCAATGGTATTGTTGGAACGTAGATCATTTATTACAATCTGGGTTTGTTTGAATGTGTTATGAAGTGTTTTCAAGTGTACAGTCCAGGGCTTAATGATTCATATGAAACCAAAATCAAAATTCGAAAGATTGTGCCTCTCAAATCGTAAGTCGTATTCCACATCAATCAACGTTATCTTAAGTTGTAAGCGGGGAAATTTTACCTGTGAACTGCCAGTGTGTCACATTTATTCAGGATTCGTAAATGAATGTACTGGTCTTTCTTTAGAAATAATGAGGCCTGGAGCTCAATTTATAGAAATAAATCACATTTACAATGCAGTCACATTCAAGACTTATGCCAGGAAAGAATGAAAGGGGGAGGTGTATGAAATTCTGATGGGGTGGCTGTCATTTTTTGAGTGAAATATACTTCATGACTACTCAGGTGATCTGAGTAAAATCATGTAAGATGAATGGTGCAAATTAAGGGGTGTTTGTGCACCAAAAGCATATGATAATAAAGCACAGTAATCGCACACCCTCCCTGACTGCTGTTACTCTATTTGGCAAGTTTTCGAGATCACTATGTCAGCTGCTTTATCCACTTTGGATTGGAAAGCCAATTTAATAACATATCTTGGATTTTGACAGGGTTAAGAGGTAATGGGATGTGGCACAATGTTAAATCCCTAAACCTATACTTTTCCTCTGGTCCTCAGTTTGGGAAATAAGGACAATTAGATCATTTGATTATGGTATGCAGTGATATAAACTATGGACACTCGATAGCACCTTACAGAGTAAACACATCAACCTTTTAGAGAACTCTATTACATATACAGGACCACTGATATTGGACCAGTATGAGACACTGCATATTACGCCCCCCTCCCCCGCAATCAGTCCTAGTTCACAGAAAAACACTTTGGCTTGTTTGGTCATATTTTTATGTCCAAACAAGCCAAAACAATACATAAAGGGGCATTTGGCAGACGCTCTCATTCAGAGCGATTTACAATCATTAGTTACAGAGACAGCCCCCTGGAGCAACTGAGGGTTAGGTGTCTTGCTCAAAGACACAGGGGTAGAAAGTGGGGGTTTGAACCTGCAACTTTGTGGTCATCGGGTCCAGAGGCAAATGTTTTACCTACTAGGCTACTAACATGCTTTTATATAAATTTAAATTCAAATGTAAATTTGCATTTGGGAATGTAAGTGAAATGCAAATTTAATTGTAGAATCAAATACTTACTAAATATGTAATCATGTTATCACATTTGAATAGTATAGTGAAATGACAGTAAGTGCTCTAGAGACATAGTAGTGAAGATGGAAAAATGACTGCCTTGGTGAAGTCTACCTTTTCTTTGCGTAGGTGTGTGTAGTCGAGGTATAGAGTCCATGTGGGAGCTGTGTGTGTATGAATGGCTGGCAGCTGTGGGGAGTGTGTGTTCTCCCAGCTCCCTCAGGGCTGAGTTTCACTATTTAAGGAAATGTTTGAAGTGCTAGCCGTTCCCATTTGAAAAATCCACACGGAATTCAAATCATTTACGCTCATCTCCTGCAAACAGAGCTGGAATTCTGGAGGGGAGGAATTGTGCGTGTATGTGTGTGGGCGTGTGTGTGTATGTGTGTGTGTGAAAAATTGGTGGGTCTGTGGAAAGCTGAAGCTAGGTGGGGGTTCTCTGTGTTTACGGTGTGGAGGGTCAAAGAGCAGGTGGACTGTAGAATACCTGGGGGGTTTCCGTCTGCTGGGTCCCAGTTCGACGTCAAAGAGGGGCTTACACACTGACAGCACACACACGTGCCTAGCATGTGGACAAATGCTAATGTAAATAAAGATGTACACACACACACACACACACACACACACACACACACACACACACACACACACACACACACACACACACACACACATACACTGCACATACAGGTTCTATCAAGCTCATCAATTTTAACCATCACCAATACAATAACAGAACCTATGAGGTAAGAGACCTGTTATAAAAAAAAGGAAAAAAATAAAAGCAAAAATGAAGCTAAATATTATAAATATTAGTGTTACATAATAAATGGATTCTTAAATGGATTCTTCCTATGTCTAACTTTAACTTTATTTTCCTTTCCAGAAAATCAAAACAAAATTAAAACTACTATTCTGCTGTTAATAAAACTGAAAACAAAAACTAATCAATAAATTAAAAACTACTGTAACTGTGGCTTATCCATTCACCATATCATTCCAAATCAAATACACACACACGCAGTTAAGCATGGATGTATGCACAAACATACACACACACACACACACACACACACACACACACTAGGGGACTAGTCGACTGATAAATCCACTAGTCGGTGCTGTGGATCGAGGTTAATGGAATTAAATTACCTAAATTACAGCAGCAGAAAAGAAAACAGCATTGTATACCCAAGAGGAATCTTCAGAAAACAGTTCTTTCTTCTAAACAACAAACCGAAGGAACTTTATTACAAGATGAAGCCAATTTCACTACAAATTGTGTAAAAGCATGCAGAAACAGAGTCTCCTAAAGTACATTGTATAGGCTTCCAGAAATGCCTGCTGTAACAGATAAATGCAGTTTTACCATCTGCAAACTGACCAATAGCAGAGCGTTCAGCAAGACCAAACAGGGGTGTGGTGTAGTGCTTGGAATATATGTGAGTGGAGTATAAATCTTGTGTGCTTGCTGGTTGCAGCTAACTCCCTGAAAGACTTACACTAATTTTGGACTTACCCTCTCATTCAACAATTTCCTTTGTTTTTATTATTGCCTACATTGTAGATTAATATTGAAAACATCATCTATTGCTCTGATGACAGCTTTGCACACTCTTGGCATTTTTTCAATCAGATTCATGAGGTTTCGACTTGGAATGACAGGTGTTCTTCGTCAAGAGTTAATTAGTGGAATTTCTTGCCTTCTTAATGTGTTTGGAATTATCAGTCGTGATGGTTGGGTTGGTACACAGTTAGTAATTCCTTCATCATTTTGTTTGTTTTCAGTATTAATCTACAATGTAGAAAATAATAAAAACAGAGAAAAAACATTGAATGAGAAGGTGTGTCCAAACTTTTGAATGGTAGTGTATTTCTACACTGTGTATATGGAAACAATATGCTCAGTACTAGCTTTAAGGTTGGTTATGTTCAGTTCAGTATATGAGTACTATTCTGTCGAGATTCATTTGGGAACTATTTATTTGCTACAGTATGTCCATACAGTTTATTGCAGATTTGCACTTCTTTCACTTTTCTTTCACAAACAAAGCACAAAACATTTCCAAATGTTTCATTTATCAATTTGTTTGCTCAATCTAATAGTGTACAGCCAAAGTTTAGATCCAAAGTTCAACGTCACTGGACAAAATACTGTACCTGATAAAGAACAGATATGAATAACCTGGGGTTATTTTTGCCGCTCTGAAAAATGTGATGGAATTCTTCCTGACGCATTTCATACAGGATTAAAATCTTGCTGGTAAAAATTACATCACCCCACCTCCACATGTAAAACTAATCCCATTTAAATAGTGCTTAAGACCAACTGAAAAGATAAACCTCTCGCACCTCATCGACTGCTAGAGCCTACCGAACTACTAACAAAATACATTTTACTGAAATCCAGAACTCCTTTACTGGTAAGATTAGACTAGTAAATACCAATAGTAGTGCAGTATACACACCTGAGTATGCCGAAATGCATCCACATACACACACAAGACTCTGAAAAATGTATGAACATCATCCAGCACATACACTCCCACTCACATGCACACTACAAGATGTAGCAATGAACACACACACCCTCACACACACACACATACACACTTGTGTGCGTGCTGTAATTAAGGCTGTGTGTCTGCAGGGTATCGTCTATATATAGGCTGAGCAGACGTGTTTGATGTGCAGTATAGATCCTTTGGCACAGACACCCAGCAGATTAGAACACGGCAGCCTTTACCATTAAACTGCATCTTAACAGTGCCTTTAATCTGCTCCTCTGAGCTCTCGGCAAAAGAGGCCACGTTCTGCTACATCACAAAGAATATCTGCTAATCTAAACGCGTTACCATTTGATAAGTAGCTCATGAATATTCACGGAAACCACGCGCTTTTGAATGCATTAACCCAGCCGTAAAGGAGCTCCGAGTCTCGTCTGACGGAGATCAATTACGTTTCGGACGCGTTTGGCATTCTGAAGCTATTCTCTGCCATCAGATGCGCCCAAACCATGAGCGACTGCGTAAAAAGAGATGAAGGGGAGGGTAAAAAAAAAACACACGTCTTCTAATCAAAGTCAAATATTCATAATGCAAATAAAGCGTGAGGCTAAACGCTTTGTGAGCGGAGAAATCTGATTTTGTGCGCGGCTGTTCCGGCGCAGAGGGCTCAGAAGGGAGCGGCGGAGTTAAAATTACATGTGAACTCCGAGTTCCTCCCCAAGTATTCATGAGAGGGGAATTGAAATGATGTTGATGCATTATTCAACATCTTGATGGTGGAGGGGGGGGGACCAGATGACAGGCCATCAGGAAATTATATGGGCAGCTGGAGCAGTGTGTGTGGATGGTGGGAGTGTGTATGGATAGCGGGAGTGCTCTGGACGCTACTGAGTATGAGCAGAAGAAAGTCTTGAGGGGCATCAAAGTGCTACTGGTGACATCCCAGGCATGTTTATATGTCTATTTCATGCAGCGCTGCTAGAAACCTGTTTTGTACATGGACATAGGAAACCTTGGACCAATCGCAGTGTGGTGTCTTGAACAAATGATGCGAAGAGTAGGAGGCCTGCTAAGCAGTAGGCAAATAGTACACACTTAAACCACTGTGCCATTTTGGCCAAGAATACATTGTTTTTTTCTGTTTGAAAAACAAGACAGCAGGTGTGATGGTCTCAGAGAAAAAGTGCTAGTTGGATTGCTAGCATGGTGTAATGGGGGAGTCTTGCAGAGCCACCTCATAAAAATAACCGCAAGAAATTATGGGTTAAATGCTAGTGGAATTGGACTTTACAGGGTCAAAAAAGATTTATGGTGCTTTTCCATAGGCATACAGGACCTAAACTGAACTGTACTGTGAATGCGCGTGACACACATTGATTTTGCATTGAGCATCTTTTAGACCAGTAATGGAAGCCCAATTGTCTCCACACAGTTTATGGACAGTCGTTGTCCCAAAATAACTACCAGGGAAAGTTTTTTTTCTGTCAGAGCCACTTTTTTGTTATTGTGGTCTTTCATTTTCTATAGTCCTGTTTGAGGTTTTTTATCTTTTCTCGGTGTTGTTTAGCATTGCAATGAAAACCTAACCCAACTAACTTGTGAGTGATTTTCTAGCGCACTTTCATATTACTCACAAAGTTAGAAAAGTTAAACTGAAATTTATCTTTAGCCCAAACAAATAGTAGTGCTTTTACTTTCCACTTGTTAATCTCCATTGATTTTCTTGCACGGGCAATAAAAAAGGCCTCTTTTCATGTTATTTTGTTGACCATGGATGTAATATAAGTTAGCATGACTGACATAGACCTAAAACAATTCCAAATAAGCTCTCTGGCATTAATATAGCAACTATAAAGCCAGAGTAAATGTAATATGGAAAGAAAATATTGGCATTCAAGCAAAGCAACTGTACTCCTGACATCAGAAGACAACCTGGGGGCAAGATTGGAAGGAGTGTACCATTAATATGGAAGCTTTTGTGTTCTAATAAACAGCTCTACAACATAAGTAAGCCTATTTGGCACACATGGTCAAGGGATATTAAATCACTGTTAAAGTCAAAGAAGTTATTACACTGAGGGATGTGGGCGAGTAGGTGTAGGCATGTACGTGTATGTGTGTGTGTGTGTTTGTGTGTGTGTGTGTGTGTGTGTGTGTGTGTGTGTGTGTGTGTGTGTGTGTGTGTG